>WBMW01003830.1:905982-943079 GCA_013396635.1 Penelope pileata | reverse complement strand
GGCTCGGCTGCGCCTCGCGGCCGTGAGAGCGCGGCCTCGTGTGCGCCCGCGCCTCGCCCAGGGCCGCGCAGGCGGCGGCGGCGTCCCGGCTGTGCCCAGGTCACGTGTGCCGCGGCTCCGAGCGACCGCAGCGACCTTGAGCGCGTCCCAGCCCGCGGGTGCGGATGGCGGCTGTGCCCGTGCAGCGGCGCTCCTTCGCGCCCCGGTGTAAAACCGTTTTCTGAATGGAACGCGAGGACACGAACCATCCCAGGGCCGCACGACGTGCGCAGCAGCGTCACGCGTCCCCGCGGAGCGCTCGCTGCGCTCTGCCCCGCAGCCTCAGGTCGCCCGCAGCACGGCCTGGGGGCAGCGGGAAGGAACACAGTGTGCGCCTACCGCCCCGGGGAGCTGCAGGGCTTCCCGAACCGGGGACATCATCCAGAGCTCCCTAACTTGCTATACCAAGAGCACTGCTTCCAGGAGTGGTGTTCAGCGACCTTCCCCCTGCCTGTTGGCTGCTGCTGCCCTGCCACCTGCCATGGCCATTGCGTTCTCCACTCCGATGCAGCCTGACTGCACATAGAGCTGGGCCGACACACCACAGACCCTTTCTGCAAACCTGTGTTTCTCTTGCAACTGCAGCATAACTGGGAACAGACACGGGCACCCACCCCAACCTGCCCGCCAGGTCTCCCCACAGCACACTGGGTGGCTGTTGTGCTGACGCTGCAATGCCCCTCCGCCTGCCACAAGTACTGCACCCAGGTGGAGGCCCTGAACCTCTGGAATAACTAACGAAGATAAAAGCACAGCACCAAGCTTTAATCTGGGCAAGGAAAGATTTGAAGGGATATTCAAATCTGGAATGGATAACAGCAAGGGAAATAACGTTGTGGCTGCTGAGAAAGAAACAGTTGGGGAGTCTAAACTGCAGCACAGGAATTCTTATTTAGCCTTGAGGCAGATATTCCCTAGAATGAAGTTAGAGGAGCATTAGATGCACTGAAAGATTAAAGACTGCCCATTGCTGCAAATCTTACAGGAATGGTTAAACATGTGCCAGGAACAGTCTGGGAACAGCACATCCTGCCTTGGAGCAGAGAGAAGGCCCGGCCTGGCCACCTTGCTGAGATTCCTTCCCAGCTGATATTTCAAACTAAATATTTCCCTCGTGTTTTGCTGGAGACACTGCACAATTATGCCCAGCGTAGAAGTGGAATAGACTGTGCTGAACAGCATGTGAAGGCGATACTCTGTTAGGATATGATCCAACACACTCCCAAGTTCAGAGCAGCCTATGCCAGTGGAATACAAGGAGTGCCACCTGCAAATACCGCTGGAGAAAATGCAACAGTGGAGCAATGTTAGAGGTGCTCCTCATCAATCAGCAGGCTTTGTGTACAGAGAAAGTTATTACAGGCTCAGTTTTCCTCTTCGTTTTATCGTAACTTTCTAAACAAACCCTGAGAACCGGTTCAGTTCAGTTTGCAAGACAACAACCCAGGTAGGGGTGCAATATTGACAAACATCATCTGGGATGCCTCCAGTTCTTTCTATATTTACATGTGACACAGTATGTCTGTCTTCCTTTCTGAACAGGCGTGGGTAGAAACTGCTTGTTTCTTTCTTACTGAAACTCCTTTCTTACATATGTCACTGTAAATCTATCACCTCTATTTGTTTATAAGCACACAAAGGAAGGCTGCAATATTCTAACTCGATGAGTCAATTCCATCAAACTTAGTTAAGATAGTCTGGGATCAAAAGCACTGTGTTCCAGCCCCTATAGCTTCAAAACCAACGGAAATGGGGGGCAGGAGAGGAGAAAACAAAAGAAAAGAAAACCACTCATGTTACTATCAGGCAACCTGGCCTGAAAATTTTAGGAACCTATGAGGTTCCCTGCTCATTTTGAGGGGCTCCCTGGTTTGAGGCAAAGTTAAAGCATGGAGCAGGCGCAGTCCACATGTAAACCCACTACCCAAGAACCCCCCAAAATGCTACTGAGCACTGGTGTTGTTACTCGAATCAAAGCCAGCCAGCTACAAAGCTTTAGCCGTATTTTGGAGAGAAGTGGTCATAAGGAATAGCCTTAATAAGGAGCAACATCCTTCTCAAATTACACAATCTGTATTATGCAATGCAAAGAGCGTAATGAAACAGAATTCTCGTTTAGCTGCCTGCAGATCTATGTACTGGGGATTGCTGGCACTCTGCCATTCCTGCTTATATTTCCATTCAGGTTACTTCAATTTTTATCATGTTTCTGTATTACAGGAAAATCATACTAGCTGTTATTCAACTTTTCCCTTTAGAAAACAAAGCAGATACAGTGCACACTAATTAATTATCATAAAAAATATTAGGTACATTCCTTTCAAAAACCAGATACCATAGATTTGTTTTAGCTAGATTCACATTATGAATATATTCCACATGAAAAGCAAAGTGCCAAGTCTAGGAGTCCAGTATTTCTTTCAGATTTCTTTTCAGAACTGGAGGAGGAATTACTTTATTTGGTGTCTGTATGCAGTGCCTTTGGTAGACACACCCATTTATAGTATGCTTTAGTGCTCTTTTTTCCCTACTTTAAATTGCAGGGCCAGAAGACGAACAGTCAAGCATAGCTATACAATGACAAAATAATAGATGTGTAAATCAAGTGGTACAAAAGAGCTCAAAAATTGCAATGACAGTTTTTAAAAAGAGACTTGAAGGGTTCACATATTATCAGATGTAATCATAGGAAAGTTAAGTCTACCTATGGCTCTCAATGCTACCTAAGTATCTGGCTCAACACGCTGACACATCTTTAAAAGTCAAATACACAAAATGTAATTGGAAAACATGCAAGTTCACAACCCATTGATTGAGAAATACTGTTCCTCATCATGAAAAAATGATTGCAGCAAGTAGTGAGTATTTGGTAGAGAAAACAATGGCCCTTGCTCCATGACTGCTCCCCCGTAGACAATTACCCTCCTGTACATACACATACTGGTTTCGCTTGGCTGAGTATCTTTATGGTGGTTTCTTTCCAACTCAGTGTTTTTATATGGTCCTTCATAATGCCATCAGTAAAGTGACAGTTTCAAAACAAGCACTTGGAAATACAACAACGGAATAGTTGACAATTACAACTGACAATTACAAAAGACTCTCTGGATCACCCAGTACTGCCAGATCTGAAGAGGAGGAGAAACTGGTTCTCCTGTCAATATTCAGCTGCACTGAGATTTCCCACTTGCATTGTTCTGTATTCCCAGAGCTTAAATGCTGACTTGAAATTCCCATGGGTATCAAAGATTACTGATAAGTTAAAACAGGGGACCAGACCTATGCCTGCACATGGGAGAAGAAAAAATAAAGGCCTCTCTCTGAGCAACTCTAGCCAGACATCCCTCCAATCCAGAGAGAAGTGCATTACTTCTCCAACTCAGGAGGGAGCACACGGTGTCCATCAGAGGGTAGTAAGGACACAGAGCTGTTTTCCCCTCTTCACAACTAGTCCACAAATGGGGATCACTGCAAAAAGGAAACACCACACCTTTGGCATTTCTCCTCACCACCTTCAGTAGCAGGGAGATGTGTGTCTTCATGATCATTCAAGCACAGAGTTAAGTCCAAACACCACAACTAAGTCGGGATTTAAACCTTTAGTACCTGAACAATATGACTGCTTTCAAATAAATAAGCAAAAGATTTATGTTTTGATGCTGAAAAAACATTTAATATGTCCTTGTGAGATTAAGCTAAAGCCACAGACAATAAAACTCAAATGCTAATCTTTTTAAAAATATCTTCTTGAAGTCCATGTTTGCGAAGAACAAGAGAGTCTTGTGTAGGAAGGGGCTGTGCTATAAATGACAAACTTGTTCCTAAAAGCTCTAGCTACCTAGTAACACAGAAGAGAAACAAGCAAACATTATGCTAGCACCAGTTTGTTTTGCTGCAGTTACATCCTCTGATATTTCTGGAATTGGTAACCTCTTACAGTAAGTATTACACTGAATAATCTGTTGTATATGATAAATTTGGTTTTATTCAAGAGGTCAATTTAGAGATTTCAGGTTTTTACATGGTCAGTATAAAGTATGTACACACAAATGCAAAAAAAAAAGGAAAGGAAAATAGATGTAGAACTTTTGTCTTATTATTAGATACACTATGAAAAAAACCACAATAGAAAACAACTTGCAGGGTTGTTTTCTCCTGCATAGGCAACAATTTGCATTTCACTGCAGGAACCTTAGTGTCATGTAAACAGTTATCTTCTAATAAAACATAACTTATCATACATACACATACTTGGTCTAATGGGAATTTAAGACCCAAAGAGACCATCTGGGTCATCAAAATAAGTTCTCTGAATCAATGATTAACATGAAAGGGTCAGAAACATGTATGTCATGTATCACGGGCCACAGAAGATTTTCTAATATCTTGTAATATGACTGAACATCTTGGGACTGAAGCATTCTTTTGACACTCCCAAATTGTGATTTACCACAAACTCCTTAATCTTACCAACATTGTTAAGCAAATTTGTTGCATCTATCCTTAATTTTGACAAGGAAGTCAGATAAAGAAGCCACAGAGTTAGTTTTGGTGTCAGCCAGTTCAGAGATGGGAAGCGAAAACAAAATCAGTTTTTATCTCTCATTCAGGAGGAGAGAAAGGTTTTTGTTTGTTTGTTTCCAAAACCAGTGTATATCCACTGAAAGCAGAACTCATGGGACAAAGATATCAATCTCCAATACTTTTTCACCTGACTGCTCTAAAAGTAGAAAGCACCGATTGATTTGTTTTGCCTCCATTTATAAAATTTACTTAAAATATCAGAAGAGATGTGAATCTTACCTTCATTCCATTACCTCTGAGAATGAGGGGGACAGGGCAAGAACAAGCCAGAAAGGAAGGTACAGCTGCACCACTAGGTGAAGGAATGAGAAAAATACTGCTGCAGTGATTGTAAGGCATCAGTGGTCAACAGCTGCAAGTAAGAGAATCCCCACAAATGACATGACGTGATCTAGTCTCCATTCACAGGCATAAAACAAGTCTAATGTATGGTGAAATTAACATTTTTGACCTGAAATCCTAATCCAAGAGAAGCTGTCTGATTTACGACCTTATTATGCCAGTTTTCAGACCTTAGATCCTCCCAGAACACATCAACAAGAAAATGCATTTTAGAGAGGATTCATTCCCCCATTTTGATACAAATGCAAACAGCACCAGAACTGACACATCATGACTATTTTTCACTGGATTAGCAAAGACCACCTAGTCAATGAAAACACTTCATAAAAAATTTACTGTAACCTCCTTCCTGCGGCGAGAAATCAGGCTGGAGTTATAGTTTCAGTGAAGTCTGTGGTTAAAAACAAAAACCAAATCCCCTCTATTCACCAACCAAGCTGAAATTTGATTACACGTGGATTGAGTGTAGTCATGTCACAGACTGGCATAAGGAAAAATTTAAATCTTTACACTTACGTAGCACCTGCGGATCTTCAGACATTTCACAAACTATTTTGGGTGGGTAACTGTTCTGCTCACCTCCCATTTAAAGAGGCAAAGGCAACAATTATGAACAAAAAGTGAGTGAGCAGAGAAAGGACATTTCTCACCTCTAAACTAAAACTAGTATTTAGATCAGTTTGACACAAAATAGAGATGAAAGTACCCATGCCCCTTCAACTGTAAAATCTAATTGTAGTATCCCACAGTCATTCTTAGATTTTTAACCCATTTGCCTTGACAAGGTCAGTATTGAAATGAAAATCTGAAAGACTTATGTTGGAAAAACATCAGAAGTAAATATCTTAATTTTCTTAAACAGAATTCCTATTTATCACAGCCAGTCACAGAATCAACAAACTGCTTCAGTTCCCCAGAAACTGTATTCTCAGCAAGCTGGCTATGAATCTGGCAGAAACTGTACTGGCAGCAGTCTGGCTATTAATCTAGCAATGTTCTGGATTGGCTAATTAGCAGTCAAACTTACATTTAATCAGACAGAACATGCTGTCTTCCATTTAATATGGCAAAGCCCTCGAAAGCAGGATCCATTTGGTTGTTTGGTGGGTTTTGGTGGTTTTTGTTTCCAATATAAATAAACAACAAACAAATATACAACAAAAAAAAAAGCCCCTTCCTTGCAATTTCAGCAAATTAACTCATCACTATTAGCTTCCTTTGTTGAAGCTCCATAAGCTTACTAGAAATAACAAATTTTCACCCCACTTGTTGTTGTTCTGCATGTAACTTTCAGTGAAAAGCTACCTATTTATCTTTGCTGGCACATCCACCTAAGTTATGTCATCTGGCTGTTACCACTGGGATCAGAGTTCTAAGCACACAGGTTACTGATGTCAAAACACACAGTTTCAGGTCCTTGTTTGACATAATGTGTGTAATTCTTTACATCAATAGCTATTTCATCTGCTGTCCAGTACATTTACAACTGAACAAAAGCAAAAGAAGAGAAACTACTACTCAATGCATTGTTCTTAAGACATTCTCCTGTCTCAGTGCAGCCTACACCTTACAAATAAGAATGCATTTGTATGCAATCAATATGAACAACTTTTAATAATATCATCTGCTCGCTGTTTAAGAATCATAGTTGAGAAACATCAACATCTTAAACTTGCCAGACTTTCTTTTTCATTACTTAACTGAAAATCATTCAGAATAGTTGCAATGATATCGTGTTCCATGCTTTCATTGCATGATGACTGTCTAGCACAGGGAGTAAAACATCTGACTTCTTTAGGGAAAACCTATGTATAGCTAAGTGAGACTGGCTCCCATGCAATCAGTACCACTGAATTCTCAGTTCATGATACAGAGAAAGGACAGGAACACAGGGAGTTGGGCAGGGGGAGGAAGGTGAGCAACAAACTTGCCTAAGAAGAAGCCAGCATTCCCAAGTCTGTGGTCTGTGCTGTCTTCCAATCATGGCAGGCATCAGTATCAGCTGTGGTTTTGTCATATCAGACAAGCATTGTGATACCACTTTACAAACCACAGCCAAAGGGGAAAAACAAAGGAAAAGGGCAGAGGGAGAAGAGAAAGAGAGACTTATGATCAACAGCCTTTCATAACCACTTTTCAGGAAACACTTGATGGGGAACTTCAGCAAAGCTGTGTACTCCTTATCTTTCATTTGTGCTTCAGTAGTTTCTTCTCACTCCCTCACCTTTGAAGAAGCAGAGAAGTGTAAGTTGCCCTCTCTGGAAACATCCAGAACAGTAACTACAGCATGGAGGCTCAAATAAAGCGTATCTGGGCTGAATAACAGAATGCCAAGCTGTGCTGTCATCCCCATCCATTTCATGACAGACAGAGCACAAAGTCAGTAGTGACCTCACCGCTTCATTATCACTGTATCTTCACAATCATATTATTGGAGTACAGCCATAAATTCTACAGACATCTGGATGCTAAACTAACCAATAATAAGCAAGTTTATTGAAATTCAGATATAGTTTAAAGTTTCTATGAGTAGAACCTAGCTGATATTTTAAATAGTTATGGCCTATCAAGAACACATGCAGTCAGTAATACCCAGTAAGTGTAGCCTTATAGAGAGGTCTACATGTGGAAAGTACTATTCTTCCAAATTACAAAACAGTAAGCTCAGGAAAAAAGAATTAGGCTCAGACTAAGCTCAGGCTCAGTTATCATTAGCAAAGCTACGACTCCATTCCATTCTCTCTCAAAATCTCTCGAAATAAGCTGTACCAGAACCAACTGTGTAAAGGACAACTCCCTCAGGACATTTACAGTCTTACTGATACAACACTGGGTGTCTCCATAAAGTGAATTTTACCAAGGTACTCTGTTGATCCCAAGCAAAGATGGGATGGATCTTCCCCATATTAATGTTCTCCCAAATAATCATCAAACAATTTACTAAGAATTCCGGGGTGAAAAGTTGATTCATAGGAATGTTCCTGTGATAAGGCTTAATAAAACACTGTTTGTAGTTCTGGATGCAAAGAGATACATACCACATTCATTTGTTCTTGTCCAAGTTCACCGCTGAGATTCTGAGTGGCCATGTTAAGGGCTGCTAGCTATACCATCCACCTAAACCCAAAAAGAAAACATCAGATAAACAATTTTGGCATGTGCAGCACATCCTCAAGCAGCACTATGGCATAATTTGTAGGGTATAGTTACATTTGTTACACCTGAAATCAACCTCGTGTTTATTTGTGACAACGATAGCCATCTGATTAAAACAATAACAGCACTACAGCATCTGAGTCACTTGTCTTGGATAATGAATTTTCTGAAAGCATGAGTCACCTAGTCAGAAATTGATTAATTCTCTAACTTTATACTAATATTAACCTTAAAATAAGAGGATTGCTCCTTACCCTTAAATTGTTGCACATCTTAGTTCTTTTTACAATGCCAAAATGCTGCTTTGTATAGAATATTCAGGTTAACTGTTGGAATAAGTAACTTCATTTCATAAAATACCATCCACACAGAAAGATCTTGTAGTGCTTTACAAATGTGTATATATCAAACGTGCATAGATGAATGAGGTCTTTGTATTCTTGTTGCACGCACATATATAAAGCATGGTAGCATGAGAGTAGCTGGCAACACTACACAAAAGCATCTGAGTGGAACTGCAGGCAGGTCCTGTAATCTTTTGAAACAGCAAAGGGGAAATTCAGAAGGACAAAAAGGAAGTACTTACAATGGAATCTAGCTATTTGTATCTATTTTTGCAAAATGTGGTTTATATTCTACTGACAACTGAGGGTCAGATCAGCCAGTGCTTGGTAAAACTCATCATTTCAGTGGAAACCTTTCAGTTTCTTCAGATCAGCTGTGAGTAAACTCTGAGTAAGGAAGCCTGGCTTGTTTCAAAACTCCACTTATTCTTGGCTGGAGGATTTTGTGCCAACATGAGGCAGGACAGCATCAAGTGAAGAACAGTTAGTTGAATTACAGTTGGAAATTCTCTAACTGCAATTCTGGATATGCCCAAAGGTAAGTATAGCAGGCTGCACTCCAGCCAGCTCTCTGCATATTGGTTTCCTTATTGAAGAGCTGCCAAGGATGCAACTTGACAAAGCAATTTAGCCAATCCATGGGGGCCTAACAGAAGAGAAGCAGACCTGCCCTTCTGTCCCACCAGCTTTTCTGCCTGCCCTAGCATCTGTTTGCCCATACAGATCTACTTGCCAATCTGGCTGAAAATAATGGTATAAGAATGTATTTAAGCAATCAGCTGTTCGTTTATCTTTCTTTTGAAAAGCTGAGACTTCGTGACTTTTTATCACCTTCAACTTGCTGGTCTGCTTTCAGGGAAGACAACTGTGATTCTCTTTAGCCCTGCAAAGAGCTCCATAGTCTGACTGCATGGCACAAACAGAGGCTCTTCTTTTCAGAAGTATGACTGCAGGGCAGACGTTTTCCATATATTAAAAATCCCTGCCTTCTGCTTTTCCTACAGGATGGGCACTGTCCACCCTGAAATACCAATAAAATGTAAGCTCTAAAAGGGGAGGAAAAAAAAAAGAGCTCAAACCAAAACAGGAAATGCCTTGGGCCATTTTCTATTGTCAAAGAGCCATTACTTTCAAGTACTTTAAAGCTAAGGCACTAGTAAAGAAATTTGATTTAGAAATATGCATTCTTTCCTTTTTTATCATGTTATAGAATAACAGCATTACCTAACACTAGACATTTAATTTTTGTATCTAAACTAAGAGGCAAGATTCCTTCGGTGGGCAACTCAGGTTGCAGCTGTGTTGTTTAGCTGTACCGCAAAGCATAACTGCACTTCCAGAACAAGCACTGAACATATGCCTGAAACAACTCTGAGCGCTTCACTGACCCTCCTGGAAGCCCAAATTAAACATCTGAAGGCCAGTGGCGTGACTGTCCCACCCCACTCATGACTTCACATGAGTTCAAGGAGAAACGCAGTGCCCAAAGCCTGGTGACACTGAGGAAGGGTAGGCAACGTCAGAGAACAGCACTAGCTTCTGAGGTCAGGACACACAGCTGGTGCTGCCAAGAATACAAGCAGCCAGGTCTTGGGTGTCACAGCCAGAAAGATGAGTAATACTATGCTGAAATACTGTAGCAGCTACATCATAACATACCCTGCCCCCCTGGCTTTTGCCCATCTCACACAAGCAGTAAGCTTCCTGCCCTTGAACCACATCTTGTTGAGACCCCTTGTATCCTCAGGACACCGCAGCATCCTGTCTAGCGGCTTTGGCACGGAACTGACATGCATTTATTTATTTGTTTAAGATGCACCTTGGTATCTCAGCCAGTTTCACATCTTTCACCTTGCATTACTCTAGATTCATATGGACTTCATGTACTAATGAATTTATCTTGTGTTTCTAGTAAGATGACAGAGCGAAGGTTGAGAATGCAATCATCAACAGAATGACTAATTTTGGAAACACTTTCTGGGGCTGTTCTGAGGGCTCTGGGACCATTAGACCACTACTTATATTTAAAAAAAAAAAAAAAAAAGCCTAGAATTTATGTAACACTGCATAAGAAGTAACAGAATTCCCAAAAAAAAAAGTCATCTTAAGGATTAAAGCTTGAGTTTCTTGCACCTTAAAGCATTTCCATAAGAAACCTGCAACTGAAATAGAAATTCTTAAACCTCCATTGAAATAAAACTCAAACATGTATTTCATTTTAGGAAAGTCAGTCTTCAGATTCTGCCATTAAGTTATGGTTGCCTATCGTAATGAAAAAACTCCCAGAACTCTTACAACTACACCATTTGTTTCATCTGGAGCTAGGGTCTCTGCTGAACATCATTTTCTGCTTCCTCAGCTCCTTCCTGGTGCTGCTGCTTCTCCAACTGCTTTCTTATTTCTCTCTCAGGCTGCTTTCTGCTTTGCCTGCCTGGCCCTTATCTAAGCCTGGGGTAACCCCAGCCCAGGTCCATCCCTTCCGGTCACAGGTGCAAGTGGTCTGCCAGTATTCCCCAGGCCAGCTGTGCCCCTCCACCATGTGCTCAATCATCAGTTCATGCTGTGATCAACTGTTTCCCTACACCTATGTTGGTATTTATACAGCTCTAGAGATGATTGAAAAAGAATCTGCAACACATGCAGGGAAATAAAATTTCACTAATAAGATCTGGAATTCACCCCCAGTCCTCCACCTGGAGGTTAGAAGCTAGCTTACAGTCTGCAAAGAAAATAATTAGCATCTTGTATGGCAAAAAGTGGCAACAGGCCTAGTCCCAGGCTTGGAGTTAGAAAGATACAAATACACTTTCACAAAATACTTTGTATATTTTAAACAACTGTTTTATATAAACAATAAACATCTTAAACACCTGATAACTAACTACATTATTTGCTGCATGACTATAAATCAGTCAGACAGAACAGCTGATACATTTATAGGACAAATGCCTGCATTAATGTCACAACAGGCCTTGCCACTTTCTATAACAAAGCCCACTTTTGTGATTATACCAACTAAGATGGCATTGTCTTGTTTGGCCTGATCAGTCAACTGATGCCCAAATGCCTCAGTTCCTTTCAGTAATAAAGCAACAAAATATCTAGCCATCTCAGTGTCTTATGGCATTTGTTGCCAGCTACAGAAGGCAGAACAACAACAACAGAAAAGCCAGTATAGAACAGGGCACTTGGTTACATCTGCTCATTAAAGGACTGTTCAAATTAAAATAATCTAAGAACCAAAGTACACTCATACAGTTGGTAACCCTAACGATCCAAGACACAGTACTGCAGCTTTACGTATGTTTTAAGCCTGTTGATGAGAGGTAGGTTCTGATTTCAAAATCCTAGATCTGACCTTCAAAGCAGAGATTATTTTCACTATTGTATTACAGAAAACAGTTTTGAAACTGATTTGTTTAATTACAAGATTAAAAGGTTGATTACAGCTCAAGTGTTCTGTTTAGTTCATCAAATAATTGTGAAATAGCACAGAGGGACAGAAGAAATAATGAAAGGTTAGAGGAAACAGTGATAGCTTCTTTGTCTCAGATGCAGCCTTTCCAAAGATTAACCAATTCTTGAGTTATACAAGCTGTACAAAATACACCTCAATAAATATATTTCAAAGCTTCTCCTATGTCTCCTATGTCAGAGCCCATCTGACATGTTCATGGCTGTGGGAAAGACAGGACGGCCCACAAACACTGTTGGCCCTCAGGTGACTGCCGCCAGGCCTCACAGATCCAGAGGAAGCTTGGGCACATGCGCACTGAAGCACAAAGTTACACTGATAACCCAAACCATTTTTCTCTCAAGTCTGTGCCTTTAAAGCTGATCTCGAGGTTTCAGGTAACATGAGACCACCTCTTACAGAAAAGCAAATCGAGATGTTATATGGAATGAGCACAAAACAGGTAAGGAACCAAAAGGTGGTTGTAGCAAAACAACATGGACAGAACTAGGAACTGTAAACCTGAGGAAGCAGCTCACAGCTTAGAAGATATGATAAAGGAGAACATACCTATAGTGCTACAAAAAAAAAAACCAGAAAATGAACAGCCTGCAGAGTCATGAGCTCACAAAATGAGCTGCATACGCAGCAGACGTGATGGCGTCTGCAGGCAACAGACTGGAGTGGGGTGGTGAGGGAAGCTCTGTGTGGGTTCAGATGAAAGGAGGCGAGAAATGCCTCCACAGCTGTGCAAGCGTCAGGGAAAGGGGCTCATGCAGCACCTACCAAGAAGATAACTAGAGAAGGGCACCATTTTTTGCAGACACCTCTGTGCCAATGATCAGCTGCTCTCTGTGCCACTGAGCTCCCAACTAACCCTGCAGAAGGACTTCCAGGACTTCCCTTCCAACAGGCTTGGAAAGCTGTGTGCGGAGCAGACCCAGGGCATCCTCAGGGAGCTGAGCTGACTACAGAGATGCTGGAGCCAGTCCTGGTTTGGCTGCTGCTCGCATGTGCTCGGGGTGCTGGGCCAAGTCCCAGCAGTGCTGCCTGTGTCTCCAGTTACTTCTGACAGCAATGTACGAGCCAACTGAGCCAAGCTGCCTCACAGGGCATCTTCTCATCCCTCAGATGGGTAGACTGTCCACAGCTTTTGAATCCTGTTCCAGATACAAGGGGCATATGTTCCCCAGGATAACGGGTAGAGTTCTAACAAATCATTTAAAAAAATCGTAGCCCTTCTGGGGAGTGGCAACCTCACTCCACACGTTAGAGAATTTGGAAAGAAACATATCAAATTTCAAGGGGAATGAGTTAATAGATTTGGCAACAGATGTTTTTGCTGTAACTGGCTGTCCTTGCACAAACCACTTAAGAGGAGTATGTTGCTGAAAAGCCATAAAGTGTATTTACATAGATGGAGTTTCATCATCACCCACGCCAAAACAGGCTGGGTTGGTTAGGCTGATCTCATGTTTTCTTTATCACGGCTTGTGTGAGGCTAAGAGCACATGTTAGATTGTGTTCTAGTTTGCTCTTTCAGTACATTAACGGGAGCTCTTCGCCATGCTACGTTAAGTTACGCAGCACGTGCAGTACAATAAAAACAGCTTCAGAAAGCTAGTATTCAAACAAAGCCAAAAAGGTGCTTGTATCCTGTGCATTGTTATGCCCCACCTCAGCAAGAATTTTTTGGATGGGGACAGCCCCCAACCTTTCTAGGAATATATTTTGCAAAGTGTTCTGAGATCTTCAGTTTACCTTCCCAACCACTGGAAGAAAATAACTCTCCGGTTTGCCCTACAAGCACATTTTCCCTTTCTTTGACAACTGTTCTCAGTCCCCTCTGAGATGAGAAAAGGTGACTTGGAATTAACTCAGACAGAGGCTAAAAAAGTTTTAAAAACAGCCTAAGTCTTAAAGAGTCTACAAGAGCTTTTGGGTTTTGTTTGGCAAAGAGTTTCAAACTCAGTTGCATCATTTTGCGCTGTTAAAACAGGGCAACTCTCGCAACATGGCCTGCATCCAGGCTGAAATCCAGTACATTGCTGGTGGGCCATAGCCTCTGTATGAAGAAAGAGGGGATTTAAGGCAACCTAATCCACACAGCTGATCCAGGATCTGCGCAGAATTACTTTTTTACAGAATTGCTTGCTCTATGTGCCATTGTTTTCTTCAAAAGACCAACCTTTGGGTTTGCTAGTTACTACTTTCAAATTACTTTCCCTTTTGTTTCAACTTAAAACAGTCAGGCATTCCTCATCAAAGTTCAAAGGGTTCCTGTCTGAGTCTGAAGAGAAACTTAGGACGATTGCTGCCAGCACAGCCCGCGTGTCCCCACATCCAGCATTCGGGAGCGGGGTGACCCACTCACACCATGGGCACGTGCTGTTTTGAACATAAAGTCAAAGGATTTCACGCGTTTAAGAAATTCGATCCCCATCATTCGGACCTGGTCCCAAACCACAATTTCTACTCGGCAGAGGCTCTGAACAAAGACGGTTACCGTCTCCCACAGCGGCCAGCGGCTCGGTGCTGAAGCCGTGAGCAGGCCGAGCCCGAACCGGGCCCGGACGCTCCCCCCGTGCCGCCCCGCCCCAAGGGCAGCAGCCTTGGCAGAGCGGCGCCTCCGGCCTCCCCCGCGCCCCGGGAGCAGCACTGCCGCCCCCCGCGCCCCGACAAGCCTGGACTTACGCACATCCTCCTGCCAGGCCCGAGGGGTGCACGGCCCGGGCACCGTGCCATGGCGGCGCGGGTCCCGCTGCCCCCGGGAGGGAGTCACCCTCACCGCGGAGAGGTCGCTGCCAGCGGCCTCGCAGCCCACCCCCATGGCGGAGCCCGGCAGCCGCGGAGGGGACACTTCTACTGCGAGGCGCGGCGCAGCCCACCCGCTCCGCCTTCCGTCCCCCAGAACTACATTTCCCGTCAGGCCCTTCGCCGCCGTAACGCCAGAGCCAACGGCCAACCCCTTCCCGGCCCCAGAGTGCTGCGCGGCGCCTCGCGCTGCCATTGGCCGGATTTGAAAAGAGCCCGCGGCCGCAGCGGCCGCGCTGTTCGTTGTGGTGGCGGCGCTGCAGGTGGGTGAGCGGCGCGGCCTTCTGGTGTGGGCAGCCCGTGTGGGTCCGCTGGGCGAGGAAGGAGCGGCTTAGGGCGGAGCAGGCGGGGTGCTGCGGCCTCTCTCGCGGAGGTCCCGGTGGGTGCGGAGGGGCTGTGGGCCGCACGCAGGCGGCCCCTCAAGGCGCTGCTAGGAGTGTACGGGCGGCGAGGAGCGGTCCCTCCCTAGCGCTGTGTGGCAATGCCTTCACAGCGGCGGGTCTGGGGCGGCCCCAGCGCTGCCGGGCGCGGTGGGGGCACATGGGCGCTCAGCGCAGCGCGCTGCCCTCGGGTGGGCGTCCCGGGTGGGAGCGCTGCGCTCGAGGCTTTCACTTGCAGCTCCGCGTGTAGCTCGGCATTTGCCCTTCGCCTCTGATATAAAAGGGTACAAAACAAGAGCAGCATGTAGACTAATGGTACTTCACAGGCAGTGTTTATTTAAAATAAATAGAGCGTCAGTTATACGGCTCCTTCCGAGAAGCTCTGCAGGGTGCAGCTGCTGTGTGGGCTGTGTCCATGCGGGCCGTGTCCTCCCAACAGCAGCAGCTGGCTGTTGGGCCAGTGTTTGCTGATAACATTTCAGGCTATGCTTTTCTCTGTTCTTATACAATTGCCTGCCAAGCATAAAAGCTGTAGGTTAGAGGGAACAAACCCCTCACCTCCTTACCTTACATGCGGCTCCTGGCAGTGTTTGCTGAGCTTCAAGGAGCTCTGTGCCTGCGTTTTGTGGGGCAGCTGGGAAGGCTGAGCTGGGAAGTTGGTTGACAACCAAGTGCAGGCACATCTCGGGTTTTCTGTGATGCTCAGATCAAAAACATGACTGTGCGGTAGGCAGCGCTGTTCCTGAGCAAAGGGGCTTTGAACCAGCCCTGCTCCTGTCTGCTGCTTTAATGGTTATTGTCTGTTCCTGATTAGCATGTAGAGAGACCGTGTACGTGTGCTGCTGTAGCACAGGCATGGGAACATAGTGTTAGAAGACAGCTGAATTGTTGTGTCCTGAAGCGTAGGAAGCCAGGCAGTGTGTCAGTGTTGGAGCACTTGCTGCTGTGGTAGGTGAGTAGTATCGCAACAGGCTATTCTGATGTGTGGTTAAAAATGGAAAGTCACAACAGTAATACTGTGAGAAGAAGCAACAGGAGAAGGAAGTGCAGACTAAATATGCTGGTATTTCTGAATAAAATGTACTTCTTCGAGATTATTTTGGGGGTTTATCTTTCTGCTGTCTATAACTGAATCAATCACACTTTTCTTTCCTATAGTAGTTGCACTGCCTAGAGTGAGATGCATAAAAATAATAAAATTGTGAATTTAAAAACCAGTACTTGTACTCTGGCATGAGATTTTTCTAATTTCACAGTGTCTGCTTAATAGCCAAAACTTTCTATTAGACTTCGGACTGTCTCTGAATTCTGTCTTGTATTATAGAGATAACCTAATGTAGCTTAATACCAATTATCTTTTAGGTCCTGTGGAGATAAGGTTGTGTTGATCTTGTAATGAACAAGATCATTCTAAATGATTCTAAATGTCCCTTCTAAACAGACACTGTAAATGCAACATATGATGAGGGCAAAGGGAATGCAGAGCAAGGCTGCTGTTATTAAATGATATCTGTACCTATTTTCCTGTCAGACATCATGGTTTTAGCAAGGTTGTGCTGTATGCAGAAAGGTTTTTTTTTTTTTTTTTTCCCTGATAAATAGCTGTGTTGTGGTTTAGCTGGACAGGCAGCCAAGCACCACACAGCTGTTAGCTCGTTCCTCATAGTGAGATGGAGGACAAAATAGGATAAAGGCAAAACTTGTGGATTGAGATAAAGACAGTTTAATATAACAGAAAAGGAAGGGGAAGTAGTAATAAATGTATGCACACAAAACAAGATGTGCAATGCAATTGCTCACCACCTGCTGACAGGTGCCCAGCCAGTCCTCAAGCAGCAGCTGCTCCCTGGCCAACTCCCCCCAGTTTAATTCTGAGCCATGTCACTGTATGGTACGTAACAGACCTCTGGCCAGTTTAGGTCAGCTGTCCTTGTTTCCTGCTGCTCCCCCCCCACCCTCCCCTGCCCCCCAGCCTCTTGCTGGCAGGGCGTTGTGAGTAGCTGAGAAGTCCTTGACTTAGTGTAAGCACTGCTCTGCAACTACTTGAACATGTGCATTATCAATGTTATTTTTCTCTTAAATCCAAAACATGGCACTATATCAGCCACTATGAGGAGGGAGGGGAAAAAAAAATAATCCTATCTCAGCTGAAATCAAGTCAAGTTGCTTTACATGGGAAGAATTGTGGCTGGTCTTGTTGCATTGTGATCCCAACCCCTCCAGACTTTCTCTTCCCAGTGTCAGAAACTTGCTATGCAAGCTATGAACAGAAGCTCTTTCAGAAAGAAGTTGCAGCTGTCTCTTAGCCTCATGTTATCTAACAGAGTTTAGGAACTCTATGTGTTGAAAGAGCAAAGAATAATGTTTTTGTATTATCTTGCAGGATGGAACCAATCTTGGATGAAAAGAAACTTTTTAGACCATCCTATATTGCCAGCATTGAGCTGCCTCAAAAGCCAAAACGAGAAAATTTGGAGGATATTAAAGCAAATCTCTCAGATGATTTTTCTTTGGTTTCTTCAAGCTCAGATGTAAGCCAGATAAGAAAGCTCTAATACTTTCATTAATTAGATTGGTTTTTTAAAAATAAATGTAGTTCTTTTCTTGATAAGACTCATTAGCATGTCGCAGAGGTGACGAAATTCATCTTTACTATGCTTTTAAGTTGAAAGATATTCATAAGCTGGACGAAGTTGTGTGATATTGCTTTGATACCTTATTAGGTATATAATTTTTTCACCAGTTCAGAGCAGCTTAATCATACAGTGTTTTTGTGGGTTTCATCCTTGGTTTATAACTGATCTCCATGCTCTGTATGTATGTACTGCAGTATTGTTTTGAAACTGTTATCACAAGGAAGTTTTGCAGGGACTCAAGCACCTGTGAAAACTGATAGTGAATTACTCTTCCCATGTCATCAAATGAGTCTGTTCAAAATAGTCTGAAAATAACTGTCTTAACATCCTAGTTATGAAACAAAGGATCTAGTCAAACCTCCTTTCTAAACTCCTTAACTTCTTTTTTCTAATTTAAGAGGACCAGTTTGGAATCTAAGGGACACATACAAGTTTGTCTGCGTATTAGGCCACCTACAGCACTGGAAAGAGAAAATGAAGCACAGGTGTGACATTTATTTAATCTTAAAAAAAAAAAAATCCATAAAATGCCTTTCTTGTAAGGTGACCTTTTTATACTCTTCATGCCTGCATTGCTTATGCTTCCTTCTAATAGGACTGCATTTCAGTTGAGGACTCAACAAGCATTATACTGAAGCCCCCTAAAAACTCCTTGAGTCGACTGAGTGAAAAAACTGCTGGACAGATGATACAGAAGTTCACCTTTTCACAAGTAAATGAATTGTCTTTAAATGCTTTTAAGTTATTTGTGGAGGAAGTTGCTTGACTTGTTACTTAGTACTAAAGAAACTAATTTTTCTTAACAATCAGTAGTCTTTAATGTGATAAACATATACCTGACTCCTTGAAAGTATCTAAGGATTGCTTAAACAAAATAAAGATATTAACATGTTTCTTGATAATGTTCAGGTGTTTGGACCTGAAACAACTCAAGAAGAATTCTTTGAACGTACCATGAAGGAACCAGTGCAAGATTTCTTAGAAGGGTATAATCGTCTTATTTTTACATATGGCGTTACAAATGCTGGAAAAACCTACACATTCCAAGGTATGAGTACAAATGTTTTTACCTTGAACTAATTTTTTTAATTTAAGAATTCTAGAAGCGACGTTGTAACTCCTTATTCCTTGTACATTGCCTTCTTTTGAATATTAATAGCCTTTAAAAGTTTCCTTCCATAACAAATATCACTAAACTGACAACAAACTACCAGAATTTACATATACCTGTAGTGATATTGCTTTGTAAGACTAACAATTTCAGACAGGTGTTGGACTTCTTTGTCCAGGTGCTTCAAATATCAGGGAAGAGGGGAAAGTTGAGAAAATATGTGATCTGTATCTGTATTTGAGAAGTGTGTAAGCCACTCTACAGTGGAGTAAACTCATGATTTTTTTGGTTACTACTATAGAGGTACACATGCATCTTAGATACTATTCCTTATTTGAAGGAAGCATCTCTGAGATGGTTTCATTTATCATAGGCAGAGATGAAACATGTTGAAACATGTTTGATTACTTTCAAGTTTTTCAGTCTTTCAGCTTTCTGATGTTAGCAATAACATCATAGAAAATCTTGTTTCCTGATGTGCTGTGTTTCTGTAGTACTAAAGCTCAATTTCATTTTTGGCTAGAAGATGTCATTATTTTTCAAACTATCTTAACAAATGAGATAATTGGATCCACAGGAAAACAAATTTCCCTATTTCTATTTTATACTTTCTCTTTAAAATGTATTTCCAGCAGTTCTAGATGCTATGAATCGTTTGCTGCATAGAAGCAGTAGAATGACAATGAATATTGTGCCATGTGAAATTCATCTTCAGTGAAGTGACTGATCCATTGTCTTGTAAGCAGACTTCTGCTAGGTGGATTATAACTGAAAGTACTGGCAGTAGTCTTCATTTAAATTTGGGGTAATAAAGCTAACTCTCATTTGCAAACTATTAATTAGGACGATACCCCAAATTCTTGAAGAATACAGTCGCTTATGTTTGACTGGTTTGTAGTATATTTTGTGGTGTGATTGTTCACTAACATTTTTGATTTGTGTTCTTTCAGACTTGAGGCTCTCTCATGATAATACATTCTTGGGACTTAACTAGTGAATGATATTAAGAATTGACGTGATTAAATGATAGAATCTTGAAAAGTTATCTTTTTAGCTATTTTCTGTAGAGAATTCCATAACTTACTCCATAAGTTATGCCCTGTACTGTCTAATGAATAGAGCATGAGCTGTTGCTGAAAGCCAATATCTTTCAAACACACTCTAGTGACCCAAAAAACCTTGCTTCAGGCTGTAACTGGCCTCTGAATTCCTCATGTATGCCTTGAGATAAGTGATTCTAATCTCTGTCTTCATTTATGTTTGTATCTTGTTCACAATAGTAACTGGGACCTTTCATTTTTATATTTCTTACAGGGACAGATGATGATGCTGGTATTCTGCCAAGAACTATGGATACGTTGTTTAAAAATATTCAAGGAAAGCTATACACAGAAATGGATCTCAAACCGCATCGGTGTAGAGATCACATAAAGCTGACTAAAGACCAACAGAGAGAAGAAACTGCTATTAAAAACTCATTACTTCGTCTAACAAAAGAGGTAGAGAAGTACTTGAATGATGAGTACATGCATCTTGAGATACTTCAATGTTATGCTGTTCATTCCCCAATGGGAAGTGGCTTCTGTGTTTACCCATGGTTGTCTATTCATTATTGGGCAGATACTCAAGTTAGAAGGAAAGGGAGTGATAGAGCTAATGAGTCCAGGTCTCCTGTGAATTTGTTTTATGGTTCAATGCTTTATAGGGTGTAAGCTCTGAGGCTTTTTCTGTAGCTTGAGTACTTGTCCTCTGGAGTCACTGGTCCTTAATAAGGATTGAATATAAATAGTTCCCTCATTTGTGGGGGCACAGGTAGGTCTGTACCTTAAAAAATCAAAATTTACTGTCTTCCTGGCTACTTGGAGGAATTCGTGTTTTTCAGGTTTCCCCTCTTTCAGTTTGGAATAGTATACTTTAAGGAAGTCAAAAATTCTTCTGAAGCAGAGGAGACAAAGCTAGTAGAGTTCTTGAGACTTTAAGACTTCTTTTTTGAATCACTGTCAGTAAGTGCTGAGCAGTTGCCTGGAACTCTAAAACTGTTTAGTTCAGTTAAAATTGTGGAAGATTTGTCTTGTATAAGACAAATACTTCCTGGTGTTCTTAAAGCAGAATGGATGGCATAAAAAAAAAAAAGGCAGATGATAGAAATGAAAGCTAGGACAGGATTTGTGTTTTATTCTTTTTCAATAGGAGTGAAAAGCACATCTCCTTAGTGGTGTGCTAGGTCACACTGTGTTGTTCTAGCTGTCAGGGAATACGTTACTTTGAGACCTTACCCATGAGTGAGTTAAGTGTGGACTTGCGAAGTGTGGAAGGCAGATGGCAGTAAAATTCTTTAAGAATTCACTTAAAAAGCACAGACGTATCAAATCTAGCTCTAACAACATTCTAAGTGCTTCAGGGGGAAAAAAATCTTGTGTTGTGCACGTATATGAACAAAATCCGTGTAAAACTGCTCTAGGTTTAGTGAGGGCATAGGAAGACAATGCAGTGAGTATGCAGATGTCACTCTGTAACAGAGGAGAATTAGATCTGATCACATGATATTGGTGCCCCCTCTAGATTCAAAAGCCATGCTCGTAAGGAAAATACTGAAGTTTGTAAACTCAGTAGATGCAAGCTTTGCTACCTGTACAGAGCCAGATCTGGGTGAACATTTTGTAATGTAAAGTTTAAACATAGAAGTTTTGCTTATGTGAACACCTAGCCGTTTCATTTCATGAAATCCCGACTTTGTATGAAATACGTTGTTGGTTAAACTCACACACACAATCTGTTTTGTAATCAGTGTTTCTTCTTAAGCATACTATTTCTGGCAGATGAGACTTCTCATCCTTGCTTTGGTAGAAGAGAACTTTGCAGTTCCATGCTTTCGAACAGCAACAACCTGGGTACTAAGTATATGTGCATGAACATCATAAGTTCTAGCTGTTGGGATTTGCTTTTTATTGATTTTTTTGAGAGATTTTTTGGCAAAAGAAAATCTTATCTTTCCAAAACTTTAGACTTTATTTCAATTGTGTAACACTTCTACAACCTGCAATTAAGAAAGAGTAAGCTACTTATCTAAATTCTGAGGTGAATGAATGTTCTATCTTAACTTTCTGTTTCTGAGAGTTGACCTAATAAACCATAAGATGTGGAAATCCTGAATTAGCAAAATACCAATAAGAAAAAGATGTCAGGGCTCCTAGTTTCATGAGGTTAAGAGTAATATGCGGATTACAACTGGGCTATTGCAAATCACCCTGTTATTTTAACTCTGTTCCTGTTTGGGCTCCTGCCACTCTGTTTTATCTGTAGACTAGTTCTGTTCTCTATCAGGAAGCTGAAATACGTCACATCTTATAGTAATGGAATTGTCAAGAATGAGTAGCTAAGGCAAAAACAACACTTAAGAGCAGGAGTATACATTAAACCAAGCATAATGTATAGCCAGAATTTTTATACTGGCATATTAAAACCATGCAGTACTGCCATCTAGGAGAGCAGTAGAACTCTTTTTTAAAAATAAAAAGTAACTGGTGGTGTGTCAATGCTATATTTCAATAATATATTCTGAAGTCTCTGTTTTCTTTTGTAGGTAGAACATCAAAATTGTACTAAAGGCAAAGCACCAGTTGATTCTAAGGGTATGTTTAATATTAAAGAATAGCAGTTAAAAAACCTGGCAAAGAAGCTTTCTTAATAACTGACTTCTGGCCTATATTAATAATAAAAGGACTGTTTGACTTTTGTGACTGTGAATTGAGTAATGAGGAAAATATCTGGGCAGAATACACAAAGATAAAATGGTTAGAAAACTACATGGGCATCCAAAATAAATTGGTATCATATGAGGTGAAACTGAAGAAAAATAGTATTGCTTGTGATATGGACCCTAGTAGTGTCCTGACAGGTTTTTAGAGTATTTAAATTTTAGAAAAGGCACATTAACTCTAGCATTTTAAACCTGATTTTCCCTAAGAATCAGAATGAAGTTTACTTGTCGGTTTAATTCTCTATGTTCTAAAGATATTGAGAAGATTAGAATAATTCTAACCAAACTGTATGTGTTGAATTAGATTTTGGAAGTGGAAAAGCAAGTTCTAGAGTAGGTGTGTCTTTGCAAATGTGTAAGGTAAGCATATGACTCCCAAATACTCTGTGGGGGGATACTGTGGGAGAGGAAGGGGAGGGGGAGGAATAATCTCTGAGTTCTTATCTAGGGAAAGCTTTTATTAATTAACAAGGCTGCTGTAATATTAATCTTCACTTATTAAATTCACTTTACTAGCTCTACGCTGACTTGTAATATTTTGTACTTGGCAGGTTTGGAAGATCTCTTTAAAGGGCCAGAACAATCTAGCACAAATAAGGATAATTGCTTGAAGTTCTCCATTTGGGTTTCATTTTTTGAGATTTACAACGAATGTTTTTATGATTTACTGGTTCCTATGTCAAATGACAAGAAAAGAAAAACACTTCGCCTTGCTCAAGACATCAAGGGATGTCCTTATGTAAAAGGTGATTAGAATGCATTGCAAACTGCCACGCTTGGCGTGAAAAAGTCATCATTTCTGTAATAATGTTTCTAGATTAGAAAACTCTTAAATGCATTCACTGTAGTGCTAGAAATATAGATACATGTCTGCTTGAATATGGAGGGCAACAATCTACTTCAATAGTATTCTCTGTATTCCTGCAGAGATACACCTAAAGCCTGTGTGCATTCTGCTGCCTCCATAATTCTTAAAAATGAGAAAGCAATTGAAAACATGACAAATTTATTATTCTTTTCCATTTTCCAAAATGGAAATCTCTGGAACTTCTTGCCCACAGTTTTAGTTGGCTCAACAGTTGGTGGGGTTCTTTTTGTTGGTCGTGGGTTTTCTGTTTTTTTCCCCTAATATTTTCTGTAGGGAAACAAACTTCAGTGAATATGTAAGAAAGTTGAGTCTAGCAACAGATTACATTTTACAGTACTTCTTAATAATCAAACTTGTTAGTGTTTTTTGTGGATGGCATCAAAACTCAACAATTAAATGTTCAGTTTGGGTCTTGGAAAAAGTAGGGTTTGAAACTTGATTTGTCTCTTGACAATTGAGACACCAATTCTATGTTAAAGGCTTTTTTGGTTGGTGTTTGACATAGTGTTTTCCTCTTCCATATGCTAGGCTATAGATTAAAAAAGCTGAGCTGGGGAATAAACAAAACTCATTCACATGCTTTCCAGCATTTGAAGAAATGAAGTAAGAAATAGTCTGCTTTAAGCTCTGCTTTGGTATAACCTTTTGTTTACGAAGCTTGGAAGGGTAAGGCTGTTAATGGTGTTATTGAGGAAAGATACCAGCTGTGACAAGAAAATCATTAAGTATGTTTGCTAGCACAGTTTTGGTGCCCTTTCTAGCGTTCATATTATAAGTTCTGTTAGGATGATTGTGGCTGTTGACTCTGGTATATAGCAAGATAAAATGCAGTCATTATTTCAGACAAAATTTTTCAATGATATTTTTCAGTTAAGTTGATGGCCCTGAAAGGTATCCAGATAACTTTTTTTTTTTTTTTTTTTCTACCTCAAAACTACAGGCTGAAACAAAAGCTGTTCAGAATAGAATTCCACAGTGGATACAGACTTAGGGCTTTTGTAGGATAAGAAACTTTTGTTCTTTCAGTGCTCCGGCTAAGGCTGCTCACTTAATTTGAATGGAGCATGCTTTAGTGTGCTGATGGGATAAAATGATGTGATATACCTTGCCCTTTCTCTTCCATGGGAGGACAAATCTTAGAATCTTAGCTGTTATCAGCTATAATTTGTCTGAAGCAGACTTAGTGAAATATTTGTGTGCCTTGACTAGATGCATTATTCTTTTGTTTGCATACGCTATTCCTTTCTCCCTTCTTTCTTCTTGGCTAATGAAGTTTACAAAATAGGTTTACAAAACCATTCTTTGTTCTTCCTAAAGATCTTCAGTGGATTCAGATTTGTGATTCTAAAGAAGCTTTTAGACTACTTAAGCTGGGACTGAAACACCAGAGTATTGCAAGCACAAAACTAAATACTTGCTCCAGCAGAAGGTGAGCAATTTTGGCTAACATTGGGTGTAGGGTGGTGTGGGGGTGAGGGAGAAACTAAAATATGGCCTGTGACTTTGAGAGGGGAAGAGCCTCTAACAAGTTCTTGATATCTAGGTTTCAATTTGATATCCTGTAACAGTATGTGACCCAATGCTTTAAACCAGAAGTACTAGAAGATGAACGTATACAAAAGCTAACAGTGTTTTGTCAAATGCACTCCTTCAGGCAAAATAACTTAGCCTTCTTTCATGTAAATGTCAGGGTGGGGGGAATAAGTACAGCAAAAGTGTCTCTTTAGAAAGTTTAATGCATCTAGTAGAATAATTGGTAACAGATACTTGAATTTTGAATAGATTCAAGATTGTTTTGAACGGGTGTTGTAGATTAAAAAATGATACATTTATTTCTAGGCATTGATCTTACTTCACTTCTCCTTACTGATTTTAAACTTCTCCTTTTAGTCACAGTGTATTCACAATTAAAATACTGAAAATTGAAGACTTGGAAGTGCCACGAGTGACACAAGTCAATGAGTAAGTGCAGAGCAGAGTTCCCCTCTTTTGGGATGAAGTTGTCACTTATTTTCCTTGTTGGTGTATTGTCATTACACTATGCATACACTGTAGTATAGTAGAGCCTCCTGCTTGAATGGTGGTTTCCTGTTTCCTGTTCTCATACAGTACTAAGCTTTTTACCTCGAGCAATTAAGTTGAAATATTGTTCTATACCTTGTACCCTCTAGTCAGCACAATGTTCCTCTAGCCTGCTTCACTCAACTTCTGAACTCATGCAAGTCTTCAGAAGGAAGCGAGTGGAGGAAAAATAAGAAGCTTGTCAGAGACAGGTTTGGCAGGAAGTAGTGTGCAACTTAATGGAGGGAAGCAACGTTGAAAAGGATGGAAGGGTTCAACCAATTCTTCCTTTAGGAGAAGTGATTGCTTGAAGTGGTAAATAATTGGTGCGTGTTCCAAGGCAAGGAAACTCAATCTTCCTTATCTGCCTTCAGATTTTCACTGTGTGATCTGGCTGGTTCAGAAAGATGTACCAAGACACGCAATGAAGGTGATAGATTGAAAGAGAGTGGAAATATAAATGCATCTCTTCTGATTCTAGGAAAGTGTATTAATGCACTCAAGAACTGTCAACACTCAAAGTAAGTCCTTCTACAAATTTTGAACTGGTTGTGGGTTTGAAGTATTGCATACAACATTTAAGCTATTGTTTAAAATACACAGTACACCACCACTAAGTTCTGAGTGAAACAAATCTACAGACTTTCCAGATACATGAAGTCTTGTTGATGTAACAAAATGGTCTATAAACTTGCCTGCTTTCCTTTTAAATGAAATCGTTAAAATTCGAAGTCTTCAAACACGCTATCATAGATCTAAGCAATTTAACTTTCTTCTGAGTTTGGCTTATCAAATTCTGGAATAAGTTTTAAAATTCATTTTCACTATCGTTGCTATGAGTCAAATTTCTCAACCTTGTATTCCTCCTTTAGTTAACTCCACTTACTACGTATTCCTCTGTAACAATTTTCCTCATGGGGATACTGCTGTGCTTTGTCCTAACTAATAAAAATTCTTTTTTTAAATCTTGAAATAACTTTACCATTCTTTCTGATCTAGCTAAGCGTACACAGACAGAAAAACTTACCCACTGTTTCTGCCCTGGGCTGTGTCCTAAATGAGAACAGACAGAACTTTCTGTATTAATTTAAACAAGTGCACTATATATTTATAGTCACATCTGCATGTAACTGGTCAGGAGCTGCTTTCTCCACATCTTTTCCTTTGAAGATCTCTTTCCGTCCCAGAAGCTAAGTGAGCTCTGTCTGCTCATGAAGTGCCATCACATGCTTTATCAAATTCACTTTTCCCATAACACTGTGCCTGACAGTCTATTCAAAGTCTGCTGTGCTTAAAATAAGATGAAAATAGACCTTGCTAGCGGTTTACAGCTTTTCAGTCCTTTCTAGATATGACTAGCTGCTTTTTAAAGGGCTGTTAATGTATTCAGAAGGGTTTTTCCTTCTGGTCCTAGTAACTTGAAATTTCAACAACATAGAGGAAATGTACTGAAGTATGATCTCTTAAAATACTGATAGATGACCTTTGCTGTAATTTTCTTACGCTTCTTGTTTATCACTCCTGCAGTAAAGCTACATATGGGTCACCTGTATTCTGACAGGAGTGTAACTGTCTTAGTAAGTTCTCTAGCACTACTCACATAATTCAATAGCTGTAATGAGTTCAAAATACAGGCAACCCATTCAGAGACCAGTGTGTTTAGTCATGCATTAGGAATTCTCTCATAATTCCCAATAAGCGTTCTAAAAATATCACCAGCCATTAAATTCAACTGCATGACTTTGAATTTAGGAAATAAGTACATATTTTTCAGAACACTATTTCCTTGTTGAAATATTTGCTATTGTCCTATTGTTACTATTACTACTGCAAAAGACAGGATACTGAGTGAGAGGTATCTCTGATCTTGTTGGATATTGCCAGTGAATGAAGGTTATTTAGGTTCTGGTTGTGAAATTTTTTTTTTTTTTTTTTGTCTTCAAAGGTTGCAGCAGCATATACCATTTCGGGAAAGTAAGTTAACTCACTTTCTTCAAGGATTCTTCAGTGGAAAAGGGAAGATATACATGATAGTAAACGTAAGCCAATGTGCTTCGGCATATGATGAAACACTCAATGTTCTGAAGTTCTCAGCTATTGCACAAAAGGTGAGTGTGCGGTAGTCTGTTTTGTTGATCAGTACTTATGATTTCTATTTAAAGAAGAGATTCTCTTCTAAGAATCTGAATCTAGTTACAGGGTTTTTGTCTCCATGTTGCAATCAAATTTTCTGATTACTTTTAGTCAGGCTTTATTTTCCTATACAGCTTTTTAAAAAGCTCTGCTGGGGCATTCTTTGGGGTATGAAGGCAGTAGTATCTTCTAAGATTCTAATTCCTTTGAAATGTTTACCCTAACAAGAAGAAACTTGTTACAGAAAAACTTTGCCACTATTTAACTAAACTTTCTCTCAAATGAAAACATGATTCTGTCGAGGAGGGTGCATCTAGCCACTCTATATGCTACTGCTATCATAATTTTGAATATCGCTCAATTCAAGTGTTGAGGAAATCAGTTGAGCAGCAAAGAATTTGAAAGGCTGTGTTGATGGCCATAGAGGCTTCAATGGGAAAGTGGAGGTTAAGCAGAGTGGGTAGGAATAAGTGCAAGGATATAATACTGAAGTAGTTTGAGTAAAGTGTCAGATCAATCTCGCTGCCTTATTTAAGTCTTAAACTTTGAGAGTTTGTGTTCAAAGGATGCCAAATGAGTGTGTGCCTTTGGATTGTGGCCTTATCTAAGGCGGTTATGTGTGAGACTAGGAGCCATCTGTAAGGGTGGTACGGTTGTGTAAGACAAAATTTGTAGGGTGACATTCACTTGCATTTAATGCAACTAGAAGCTCAAAACAGAAAATCAGAAATTGCTGCTACATGAGGTGGCAACTCTTGTACATTGTTCAGCTAGTGAAACTCTTGAGATTTAAAAAAAAGGATTGGACTCTGAAGTGACTCCTTTGTACTTCTTTGAAAACTGGTTTAAGTAGTGACTAAATGCAGCACAGAGCAGGGAGTATTGTGCTCAAGAGAGCTGTAGGAAATTGCAGCAGGTGTCTCTTGGAAGTGCCAGTAAAGGTTTAAGAAATCCTAATGACTTTGTTCTTCTATTTCCTGGGTAGGTCTTAGTTATGGATGCATCTGTCCTTCCCCATGATCAGTCATTTGGCCAGAAATCAGCAAGAGAGTCATTGCTTAGTGATGTTAAAATGCTCATCCCAAGGAAAAGAGCTACTATTCTGTGGGACCGGAGCCTAGAAGATGTAATTGAAGATGATGATGATGAGATGGAGGAGGAGCATAATACATCAAAAGAAGAAGCAATGAAGAAACTTGAGGAAAATCAAGTCGTTATTGGAAAAGAAAAATATACAGTATGTGCCAGGACTGCTTTAAGAATTAGTGTATCACTGAGTCTTGAAACAACATTCTTCTCCTCTTTTCCCCTATCTCTCTCCTATTCCTTCTGACCACGCTCTTTTTCCATAAATTCAGTGTTAAGAACTAAGTAGGATTACTTGGACTCATTGTCTAGTGTGGAAAAGCTGCGTGAAATGTGTCTAAATGCAGACTGAGCAATAAAACACGCAGATTTGTTTTTATCTACTTCTGGTAACTTGTGGTGAATACTACATAGCAAGGATTACCTGTGTGCTTTTGTTTTTGTTTAGCAATACAGAATACCTTTCCTTTATATTTTGTGAAGAGAAACTTTTTTTTTTTTAAGCAACATAGATTTTAGTCTATTTTGGGACAAAGCTTTTTTTTTTTTTNTTTTTTTTTTTTTTTTTTTTAAAGGTTGCTTCTAGATGTGGCAGAGAGGCAGGAAAAGACAACTAGAGACTGTTTTGTGGAGGTTTTGTTAGTATCACCCTAAAAATGGGCATCAAGAAAATAAGAGCTTAGTCGTATATAAATTAAGCTCTTTCAGAGTTCTTGGCAAATGACTTCTCTGTGCAAACTTATAAGTAGCTGTGCTAGAACCAAACAAATACTTCAATCTAATTGTGAATGCCCCTGTTTATGAATAAATTAATAAAAGTAGTAGAATATCTTTTTCAAATAGTGAAGGGAAAAATTTCAGTTGTGAGGAAGCCATTGCTTTGTGAAAAGCTTAATACTAATGGTAATTCTAGGCACTGCTGAGTCTTATAGAAGACTTGAAGAACGAACTTTTTACTGAAAAGAAGAACAATTTACTACTGGAACTAAAAATTCGTGAAGAAGTGGTAGAAGAATGTTCCCAACATCTTGCTGAGCGGGAAATAAATTTCAAGTAAGTTGGCTTTAAATGTTTTTAAAATTATTGGTTTAAAAAAGATGAAAGCAAATTCATTTATTTCCTTAAATCCAACTCGTGGCCATAACAGAAAACTCTTCTGCTAGAACTGCTCTTTTACCTAGCCTCTGTTAAGATATCGGTGTCTATTTGGACTGTAAATTCAGGGGAAAAATAGCGTAGGAAAGGTTTTGAATTGGGGGGTAAGGGGAGGTGGTTATCTTCCTCTTGGTTACTGCTCTATTAGTGGAAAAAATCACAGAATTAAGGTTGCTAAAGACCACTAAGGTCATCTAGTCCAAGTGTCAACCCATCACCACCATGTCTACTCAACCACGTCCTTCAGTGCCACATCTCCACATTTCTTGAAAACCTCCTGGGATAGTGACTCATCACTTCCCTGGGCAACCTGTTCCACTTGAGAGTCTTTCCACTTTCAGAGAAGAAATTCTTCCTAATATCTGATCTGAACCTCCCCTGGGGCAACTTCAGGTCATTACCTCTTGACTTCTCACTGGTTACCTGGAGAAGAGACAGACCCCCAACTCACTACAACCTCCTTTCAGGCAGTTGTAGAACATGATAAGGTCTCCTCTGAGCCTTCTCCAGACTAAACAATCCTGGTTCCCTCAACTCCTCCTCATAAGACTTATGCTTCAGACCCTTCTCCAGCTCTGTTGCCCTTCTTTGGATACACGCCAGGGCCTTGATGTGTTTCTTGTAGTGAGGGGCCCAAAACTGAACACAGTATTCAAAGTACGGCCTCAGCAGTGCTGAAAAACAAATATTCTGGCTCAAGGAGTTCAGAAAAAATGCTTCTAGTAAACATTTGCATCTGTTGTCATTTCTTCCTGCTCCACCCCATCTCCAGTAAATCTCTGGGAAAAATCTTGGGAAATGAGAGAAATATATTACTGTGCTAGTGTAACAGTAGTATTCTGTATATTACTCTGTTGTGGCAAAATAAAGGAGAAATATCTTTGATTTACGGGAAGCTATGTTAATAACTTAGCAGGTCAGACTGGCTAGCTTTTAACTGACTTATCTTATCTACTGCAGAAAATGCCTTTCCCGTGAACGAGAACGGCTTGAAGAAGATTTTGAAAAGCGCCTCGAAATTTTCAAGGATCTTGTAAATGATTATACTAGAAACATGGCTGAAGAGAAATCAAATGATCTGCCTTGCAGTGAGCAAGCTGAACCCCTGGTATTTTTTTTCTCGAATATTTTTGCTTTAACTCTCTACCTGTAAGGCTACGTGTAAGGCATATCATGTATAGCTGTATCATTAGCAAGATGCATCTGCCTTTCATTTAACAGGAATAGTTGCTGAACTTTAAGTACACTTTCAGAAAGCTTTGGGAATTTAGGGGACTTTATGCATTTCTGCAACATAAAGTGAAAATCTCTATATACACAGAAACGGAGGGAATCCTAACTTGTACCTTAGATTTGAAGGGGATGTATCTGTGGTAATATAAAAGGGAGTGTGATTAGTGGGTCTTTAAATACTACAAAATACAGCAGCTATTACTTGATTGCCAGTTTTCGTCTTTCTCCACTTACGAATCTGTCATCTTGTATGTGAATTCATAAGATGAGTTTTGAGGCTGGAATTTGAGACTGGGTGTATATGGTTGAATTCATTATGGCTGTCCAAAATTTCTGTAGAAATAACAGCTATTGTGTAGTTATTCACCAATTTTAAATGACTGTAAATTATCTTTCAGGATGGAGAATGTAGTGTAGTGCCAGATACCTGCGTTGATCTTGTGAGCATTCTTGATTCTCTGCACAGCGATGTGGTGGATATGAAAAAGCAAGCTGAAGCAGCACATAGTTACATTGTGTCCCTAAAGGAGCCACAGGAAGCTATAGCTTGGCTTGAAAAGCAGCTGGGAAACATCAACATTGAACTAACAAAGACCAAAGAAGAGCTGACAAAGAAAACTGCAGAACTACTCAAAACTGAAGAAGAGCTGACACAGAAGAACAGAGGTGAGTTATGTGTGACTGATCTGAAAAATAGAAGAAAGAAATGATTAAGTAATGTAAAATAGAAATAACTCATTTAAGTAGGAACTGGAGGGAAAAAAAAAAGCTCTATGTTTGGGAACCGTATCATACACACAAGTCGTCGTCCATTCTGTGCATATTCAGGTTGAACAGTTCCACAGGTCTTGGTTACTTCATTTTTTTTTTTAAAACTGCAACTAGGTTTTAAGCTCACAGATGTGTGGGGTTAAATGTCAACTTCATTAATTCTGATTTTTACAGTCATACTGTAGTTCTTACTCTTGTCTACATCTTGCTGATACAGTGTTTTCAGATATCTTTTGAAACATTTATAAAGAATAAAGCTCAAAATAGTATGATTGCAGCATAATCTTCTTGGTATGACCTGTGTTTAATGTAGGTTGCAAGACTTTGTTATCCTATTCCAAGAAACCTAGACAACTTTTCAAATGTGTTCTGTAGTCAAGTAAACATGAAAATTAATCAATTTATTCTAAAGCTACTTAGACATGAGAGGATCTGGAAAAATGGATCATTGCATAAACTATATAGTGGCTGCTTATCTGATGCAAATTTCTCTGTATGTTACAGACTTTGAAATGCAGATGATTAAATTGGATGAGTCTGTTGAGCAACTTAAAGAAGCAACTGAGGTAACTTTATCAAGAAAATGTTGTGTAAGATTACTTGCTTTAATACAGAATTATGGTATCTTAAAATGCTTTTACAGTAGACTCCTAGCTTTTTTTTCTATACCAAGCTTAGTTCAGCTGAACTTACTTCTAAATACTTTGTGTAATTCAGCTACTTAACACTGCATTAGAAGCTGATGACTAAACTACTATTTTTTTTATTTTCAAGAAAATGAACACCCAGAATAAAAGGATTCAAGAGCTAATGGACATTGTGGTGCAAAAAGATGATATGATTGCAAGGCTACAAGATTTAATATCTCATTTAGAAGAAACCATAAAAGACTATGTAAGTTTAACATATTTCGACTTTCTTTATATGAAAAAAACTCTAAATCTATGCTTGCACTCAACTTACAGAAAATGACAATTTTCCAAAAGTAAGTCATTGGTGCTTGCTTGAAGCGGTAACAGTTGAAATTTAATTGAAGTTAGAGGTTAATAATACTAATTGACAGTCACAACCCTTCTTGTAACAAAATAAACGTCTTCAACCAACCACTACCTCACACACCCATTTCAAAGGAAGAGCAGCAAAATGAATATATTGAGCGGAGTTCTGAAGTCATGACTGGATGGCCAGGGTATCCCTGCTTTTTGTGATTAACAAAACTTGCTATTGACTGATGTATTGCAGGGTACATTAATCAATATGTAAAGACTAGCTTGACCAAGTATGTGTGCATATTGCTGCTGGCGTCTTTTTTTTTTTGTTTAATTTTTGATTGATTTTTATGGTGCTCGGTAGCCTGAAGTAGCACTGAGAACGTTCGCATTTACTTCTGTCAACCAGATGTTTCTCTTCCACTGCAAACTTAACACCTTGACCCTATTCCATGTCTGCACCACTGCAACTTAGCTTTTGCATAGTATTAAAGCTGAGTATGATGAGTAGTGATGACTGCTACCTATTATTACTACTCCTTCCAAGAGCAAGACTCCAACTCTATCCAAGAGATTGTGTGGCATGAGGCTTAAAAACATGGCCACACATCTTGACACTTAGTACTTCACCAAAAGAAAGTTTAATGAATTGATCCTTGGCAGTGTCAGCATGGCTTAACACTTCTTATCTTGTAAGTAAAGAAACTTCACTCCTGTTCAAATGTGTAGTCTAAAGAATGTATGACAGAGCTGACTGAACTTTCAAACTGCATTGTATCTGTCATGATAAAAATGATCAGCGGGCTTTGAAGTTGATTACAACTTCCAATTTAGCAACTATGACAAGAAAGTGATGAACTTGTATGAGAGCTGGCCATTGCTCTTTGACTGAATTGGCAATTATCTCAAGTTTTTTTTGACACTGGAAATTTGTTTTTTGGGTGATAAACTCCTATTGATTTTGTATAAATCTTGTATTTGGTAGCCTCCCAGGCTGTTGCTCTGCCTTCTGTATTGTGCTTGTTAGTATCTGAAGGTGTATCTGCTCTTGCTTTAAGATTTGTAACTAACTTCTGCAGGAGTCATCAGATGAAAACCTTATCTGGATGGTTTTTATGAAAATATTTGTCTGCGAAAGATTAAGTGCTCATTTTGTAAAATTTCAGTATAACTGATCTTATTATTACAGGACAGCACTGTAACTACCATTAAAAGAAAACTGGCAGAAGAGAACTCTAACAAAGTAATTGAAAGCAGCCAATTAAAGGAATGTGAGGAAAGTGTGCTGGAAGTGGGAAAAAAGCGCTGTTTTAAAAATGAGCCTACTGTGGAAGAAGAGCCACCTACAAAGAAAGGTACAATTTCTTCCATCACTGAACAAGGTGTCTTCCATAAAAACTTGATTTCTGTTCCAGAACAGAAACAAAAAGTTGTGAAACGTAAACTTTATGGTATAAGGAAAAAATCTACCATGTTAAACTGTAAATGGAAGTAACTGCTATGTAAAAAATGCTCCTTTTGCAGAAGGTCCTATACTGTTTACTCCTAAATGCTTAAAATAAAAGTTTAGTTTTTTAGTCTATTTCCTCTCTGCTGCTTTTTAATCATCTGGTGATGCACTTGCAGACTTGGTGGTAGTTTTTAAGCAATTTCTTCAGGTTTGTTTTCACAGTTACCTTGCTGCTACTGTTGCTAGTTGTCTGTGAGAGTAGCATCACCTGCTCAAGTGCTTGAAAACTTTTTAAGCAAGCATCAAAGCTATCAATGACTTGCAAAGGGTTTAGTCCTGTGAAATCGTGTTTCATTTTGTACATATGTGCTGTGAATGCAGGAGCCCTCGTCAGAGTGACACTGCTGGCAAAACAGAAAAGCTTTCCACCTGAGTAGAAGTAACTATTTCAAATCCATAGCACATTTTGCACAAATCTTATGTTTGCACCTCCATTCCTCTTGCCTTCTTTGCTTTCTTTGCAAATTCACCTGGAATGAAACTTTAAGTTACCATTTCTTATTAACTTCATTAGTCTGCTAATGAACAAGATAGAACTATATAGGCATAATTAGTGCAAAATTGTATTGGTAAGCTCTGCATGCATCTAACTTGACTTCTAGCACAGCTGGGCACCAGTTTTCCCAAAAGCAGATGATTTTTAACAGGAGTGGACAAACTAACAGCCAGAAGGTTCATAAATGGATGGGTTGAGCAGAAATGCATTGTCTAATACTCACACAACATTCCCAACCCTTTTATGTCAGGAAAGGTCTGTAGGAAGTGTCTAGGCTTGCCAAAAGTAGACAAAGTAGGTAAAATATTAGTCATTGTGGACCAATGGTGTGTGTGACTCAGCAGGGCATTTCCGATGTTTGCACAGCTTAGTTGTTCAAGTGTCACCAAAGCCTTACTGAAGGGAAATCTGTCTCTGTGCCATGCACATCTCTGATTTCTCTACCATCTTTGGGATAAATATTGGATCCTAATGTAACACCTTCATGGTATCACCTATATAAATGTTATGGGAGGCAGAAGTGGAAAGTGCAGCTGATGTGGACTCGTTGATACACTAGGCAATAGAAGGTTTGTTACAATCATATGACCAAAGCTCTCATTTTAAAAAAATATAAATAAAAAATAAAAATCACTTCTCTAAGAATTAGAATTGATAACTGACGGTGATGATGTCAGCATTGAGATTTCAGTTGAGAAGTACAGGCTATCCAGTCATGTTAAATGTTTCTTTTATTTGTGGGTGTTGTGTAAGTGTCCAACTTCAAAACTAAGTTGTTAGGTGTTCCATAATGGTGAAATGGATTAACATATACTTTCTAACTAGTCTCGTTAAATACACTTGGCACAATAGAACAACACGCTCAGATGTGTTGTGCTGGTTCTTCCATAGAATTTAGATATACATGTAGCCTGAGCAAAATCAGTTTTAGGAGATGATAGGTTAACTTAGCTTGAAGTTCAAGGTACGTATACCCTTCTCTGGGCTTTAAGACTTGTCTCCTGTGTTTTGGGGTAGTGCTTTTTCAGTACTTTCTGTACAAGGAGCTTCTAGACTGAATGTCATGTCTTGTTGTAATATTTATTTTGCTTTACTGCACAATTGTAGTCTTCGGCAAAAAGCACTTAGACTGATCATTCACAGGAGGGTTTAGAAGCATGCTCCTCTTGCTGTAGGTGTTGGGCTAAGCTTTGCTATGATTTTTCTCTTGTCATCTGAGATGATAATGTCTTGATACCTCAGTTTCTTTCTCCTTTAGTGAAGTATGTAAAACTCCTATCTGGTATGAGGAATATGTAGTATTTTACCTGACATTTTCTTGGGCCTGCACAACTGGGCTTGCAGAGGAAAACCATTTCCCAGACCAGAACTTCTTGTCTTGTAGGATTTAGAAGTATGGCTTTACAAGCCGAAGTAAAGCTGTCATTGTGTCTGACCTAGTAGGAGCATTTGATAGCTTCCCTCTTCTATTGAAACCTACACAAAAGCAGGGAGAAAAACGCATCCTGTAGAATTTGGTCACCCAAAACCTGGATTGGGATGGAAAGCACCACTGCTATTGCTTCAGAATTACTAGTAAATCAATTGAGGACTGTCTGTAAAACTTATTGGATCAGTTCAGAGGCTGTTTCTGTGCAACACGTGTGTGTGTAGTGCTGGCTGTGTGGGGGCACTACCACATTCTACCTTACTGTAGTTGCAGTAATGACTGGAATCAATAGCATCTCCCTGGAATACATGGTTGTGATGGCACAATCCTTAGTAAATCTTTGGTATTTATTTTTTATACTAAAAAATAGGATGCATGTTCCTGAATGGACATAGCTGGATTCTAAAGCACTCGTGAAATACAGCTGGAGCCCCTTTTGATAGGGAGAAAATGCATGTGATTTTAGTTATTTATTGCTCACTACTTGAAGAAAAATCAGTCCCAAGCTAATGAAATATGTATAGAAACTTGAGTTTAGAAATTTTTACATGTTTCTGGGAGAACTTTACATGCAGAACAGTAGGTGTGGACTAAAGTAATGATCCTCACATCTTGTTTAGAGACTAATTGAAAAAAGAGAAGGATACAAACACTAAGTGATCACCTTGTGCTGGATTAAAGTAAGAAGACCTTGAATGCGAATAGAACTTCTGTTGTGGTTTGACCCAGCAGATAGCTAAGTCCCA
>WBMW01003830.1:806066-905933 GCA_013396635.1 Penelope pileata | reverse complement strand
CCCCCCCCCGAAGCGTGGGATGAGGGAGAGAATTAGGAGAAAATACAGTAGAACTCATGGGTTGGGATAAAAGCTATTTACCAAGGCAGCAAAGGAAGTAAAAGAAATGTGTGTGTATACACAAGAATAGATGATATGCAAAGGCTTACCATCCACTGACTGATGCCCAGCCAGTCCCCAAGCAGCAGTCCCTCCCCAGCTAACACCCCTTCCTTATATTACCTGATGTCATGTGGTACAGAATATCCCTTTGATCAGTTTAGGTCAGCTGCCCCGGTCCTGTTTCCACCCAGCTCCCTGTGCCTCCCACCCCTTTACTGGTAGAGCAATGCAAGAAGCTGAGAGACTGAAATGTCCTTGGCTCTGTTCAACACTGTCAGGCAACAAGTATAAACAATCAGTATGTTATCAGCTTGTTCTTCTTCTAGAACCAAAACATAGCTTTGTACTAGACACTATGAGAAAACAAACCTCTGTTTCAGCTAGAAATTAAGACAACTTTTCAGAAAACTGTGTGATGCCTGTGCTTTTCTAAGTGTAGGTTGAGTGATTGCTGGCTGTCTTTAAGGGATTGTTGAACCCCAGAAGGTGGAAACTTAATATAGCTGTGAATTATCTATCTCATAAGCATTATCAAGATTTTAAAAAACTAGTTAGACTTTTCTACTAATATGGAATGGAAGGTTCGACTAGTGCCATGGTAAAACTGTTCTTGCAGGCTGAAAGCAAATCATATGTATAAGCCTGAGGCTTCTATTGCATGTTCACAGGCCTTTAACTATTAACTTGTAAAGTCTGTATGATGTGGGGGTACAGCTTTCATACTGAGACTGCTTTTCACAGAATTGCTATCTAGTATTGATAGCAACTTTATTAATTTTTTTAATCAACCTGAGCTGTATTCCTTTTTTTTGTGTTTTTTTTTTTTGTTTAGGAGATATGAAGGAGAGTTGGGAAGAGGACTTTCTAGAGCAAAAGAGAACAGAGAGCATGAAACAAAATAGTTCTGGGAACCATGTGGAAATACTAGCACTGAAGGAAAGAACTGAAACCTTGCAATGTCAGTTAACTGCACTTAAAGAACAATACAGAGGAGAAAAAAATGAAAAAGAAGAGTTCTGTAAGCAGATAACAAACTTGCGTCTTGAGCTCTCTGCTTCTGAAGAAAGGGCCACTGGCTTGAGTGAAGAACTTAAACAGTGTCAAGCTGACTATCAGGAAATTGTTTCTGAATTGAATAAACAGAAAACTATAAATAAGGAACAAGAAGAAAAAATTATCCAACTAAATAATGAAGTAGAAGGTGCCAGACAAAATATAATTCATAAAGTGTCACAAATAAAAACGATGCAGTCCAAGGTAGATGAGCTATATAAATGTCACTTAGAGTCTTGTGATATGGATGTTGACTTAGTTAATCTAAAGGACTCCTTAAGCTCTCAAAAAGATGAAGCAGAGACACTGCAAATTAGTTCTACTTACGTTCAGTCCCAAACTTCTCCTGTATCAGATCTGAGACAGGACTGCTCCTTTTACTACAGTATTGAAAGTATTTGGGAAGAATGCAAAAGTGTTGTTAAAGTTTCTTCACAAAAAAGTCAGCAGATCAAAGAACTACTTCAAGAAGTTGAAAGCCTGAAGAAGAGACTCAGAGACACTGAAAATTATAATAATGAGCTAAAAATAAAGTTAAGTGAGATTACAAATGTAGAGAGTCAGTCCATAAAGGAAAAAGATCTTCTGGATCAGTTACAAGAGCAGGTCAAAGAGAAAATTCAAGACTTTGAAAAAAAGGCTGCAGAAGATCACAGAGTAATTGCACAACTTGAGGAGGAAGCCTCCAACTACAAGGTAAAAACGAGAGAGCTTGAATGTCTCTTGGAGACTTTTAGAACTAAGGAAAACAGCGTGACAAAACTAGAAGAATTACTTGAAGAAAAAGAATCTATTATTTTAAATCTAGAAACTAATACAGCAGCTCTGCAAGAGAAATGTGCTAATTCAGACAAAAAGCTAAAAGAGTTAAATAATGAAGAAGCAAATCTGAAAGAAGAAATTGTGCAGTTGAAAAACAACTTGGAGAAGATGAAACACTCTTTTGGGGAAAAGGAAAAAAGTGAAAATGAGAGAATGCAAACTATAGAATCGTAAGTAAACAGTGAAATAACTCATAGCCCTTTGAGAATGAACTCCAGGTAAAAAACATCCTTTGTGAACATGAGTTTGAATTAATGCCTTTGCATGCTCATCGATACTGTTAGCCAAACTACTGCTACAAGATGCTTTGGTATACTACCTGAATTTAAAGGGGAAATAGAAGCATGCAATGAAACAAAGAATGGCTTGGGGATTTCTAATAGTTTTATGTTGCACATGCATTAGAATGGAATCGGAGTAGTTTGCTTAAGGATCTTATTATGAGAAGCTGAAATTCAGAAGTAATTGTATAATGCTTGTTATTGATCTTAACTGCGATTTTGTTTGCAAATAGAAACCAACAGGCAGAGCCTGGATTGACCCATAAATACTGTTTTTTGAGATGCATAACAGTAATGTTATTTGTTTCTTTAATTTTTAACATAAGGCTAAATAAAGATCTTTCTGAGAGCTCTGCCCTCGTACAGAATTTGAAAAAAGATTTGCAGAGGAAAGAAGAAGAGTACACAGATCTGAAAGACAAACTTTCTGATGCCAAGAAACAAATTCAGCAAGTACAAAAAGAGGTTTGTAGTCAGTCAAGATGCTGCTTCTACAAAGTTACGCTTGGTTTTCTGTTTTTTTCAAATCTCAAAAATCTCAACTATGAAGCTTTTAAGTATTTCATATTGGGGCTATTTTAAGTGATACAGTTAGAGTAACAGTGAATCTTAGTTAATGTTGTTATTGAAACTGTAGAGATGACCAGATGTCAAAATATAGCCTAATATAGATGATGAACAGAAGAAAGTAAACTTCAGAAGAAACCTTGAAAAAGATTTGTGAAACGGGTGGCTAATCTGCTTCTGGGACTTTGTAATGATCTCTGTAATAACAGTAGTCTTACCATTGGTATTTGTGGTAACTTGAAAGCCCCAAACTTCGGACTTAGGGAAAATGCTGATATCTGGGAGGAAAAATGGTATTTACCTGAAGAGAAAAGCATTGATTTCCAGAGGCTTCTTAACATGAGCTATGTTTTTTGTTAGTAATTTTTAGTAATGCTAATTGTTAATATTCAGTTATTAAGCAATAAGATATCATAGAACCTATATTGCAGGAGCTTAGCCCAAAAAGTTGTTGGAAGATTTTGGGATTGAAAATTAAGGCTTAAAAATGTGTTAAAAAATGTGTTAACATCTTCCCTGGTAGCCTTATTTGCTGATATTTTCCTACTCAGCATGTGGTAGATAATCCTTCTTTATTTGAGAAAGAGAAAGGGGTGGGTAAGATCACGTACCAGAAGGCATTTAAAAAATAAAAAATTTGGAGTTGTACTATACTACTTGCAATTTGTTTTTCCTGCCAATTATAATATCCTATACAATCATGAAGATCCTGCCTTAGGAAGGATATACAGTATAGTGCTCTTCCAGAGAATGAAATGTAGCTAAGATGTTCACATTCTTACAAAAATTTTACTTTGTAGCTAAGATATTTGTTTTATTTAGATAACTTGGATTATAAAAGGCTTATAATTAACTGTCAGCTTTGCTTGCATTACAGGTGTCTACAATGCGTTCTGAGGAGAAATATCTGAGGAACAAAATTAATGAACTTGAGAAAATTAAAAAACAGTTTGGTGAAGAACTGGATATCAAACAGCGCACTATCCAGCAACTTAAAAAGGTATTTTATTTTTTTAAATTTTTATTTGCTCTTTATTTTTTTCTAACATCCATTAATGATGCAAGTTTTGCAAGGAACAGGAGAAAGCTTACAAAAATTGGGGTGAAATAAAAGTAGCCAGCTGAAATTAGTTGTAGAGCATGAAATGTGTTCAAAGAATTTCTGTTGCAGAGCATTGGCAAATTGTTTTAAATACAGCAATCTGCGTTATAAATACATATATAACATGCTTATACCTTGATTCTGTTTATTCTGTTATTGACATATCTAGATAGGTTAATTGAAATGTGTTACTCTAAATCCTTTCTATCAGCGTGAATGCTTTTTTATACTGTATGAAAAACTTATTAATTCTGGACTGTCTTAAAAGCTCTACTCATTAAAGCTCAGAATGAATAGCTTTCTAGACTGCTACTGACTTCTAGTATGTACGCTTCTCTTTCAATGTGAAATTCAGGAGCAGTTGAATAATGAGAAGTTGGAAGAAGTCTCCAAACAGTATGAGAAAACGTGTGAAGGTCAGGAAGCCATTATTTTTCCCTCTTTGTGTGTGTGTGAAATGTCAATGTAATGAATTATGTTATTAACTACCTTGGCTTCATTACTTCATTGTATCGCTATTAGCAGGTAAACTTGAAAGTAAAGCAAAGGGCTGGGAATAAGAAACAAGTCCTAGAGAAAGTGTAGTTCTACTGTACTTTTAAGTCTGGTACTTATTTGCCATTTTAATTGACTTTTTTTTAATAAAAATCAACCATTGAAATGTGGAGTTGTACAATAATAGATTCTGCAAGCTTGATGAATTTAGAGCGGTTGAACCACAGTTACTTTCTCATATAATAAAATCCGTATTCTGATTGTGCTTAGTGCTGAAAGTCTCACTTCAAAATTCTTAAGTGAGTCTTAGCAACTTGTTTGTATATATTTGTATGCAAATATTTCAGAAGAGATACTCTTTTTTCTATTAGAGCTTTTGGTTGTGGGGAAACAAACTTGTCTTGAAAACTCCTTGGGAGAGAAGAATGGGAACTAGTAGGGAGTTCATCTGTAAATTTATTTCAAACCTTCAGATCTGTGTGCAAAAGAAAAAATAATTGAAGATATGCGGATGACGTTAGAAGAACAAGAACAGACTCAGATTGAACAAGATCAAGTGCTTGAAGCCAAATTAGAAGAGAACAGCAGATTACTTTCAGGTAATCTCTCTGTGAAAAGGGAGCAGGAAGGCAAAATTGCTTTAGATGTGTTGTGATAGCCACTTCCATTTTCATATGATTGTTTAGGCATTAGTTTTCTTGTAGCAAATAACAAATTCCTAGTAGTTAAAGGCTTCTGTTATTGTGGCTGTAGTTGATAAAAACTAAATTACTTCAGTAGAAGAATGTTTATGTGATATTTCAACTAGGTATTTGAAACTATATGCTATGTAACCTCACTTTGTTTATTAAGTAGAACTGGAAACATGGAAGCAGAAATATAGAGAACTGAATAACCAGAGCGATAGTGACTGGCAGCAGCAGATGACCAAAAATGAAGAGACAAACATAAATGAAAATGATACAGAATTAAAAAAGCTGCAAAAAGAGCTGAAGGTAACTTAGTTTTAAAGTTATAACTTAAACTTAAGAGACTAAAGATTAATAACTTTTCATCATCATCTTCAAGAGGTAGGGCGTGATACAGAAAACCATTATGTTGATAAAGAGAACTTCCTGTAAAACCTGCAGTGCAATGTGCAGCAAGGGGTGGCTGCAGCCTTTTTGTATTATATGGAGAGTGACATCACTGCCCCCATAATGTGATATGAAGTGCCACCTTCTCTACATTATGCTACCAAGGGCAGTGCATCTGTTTCTGGCCTCTGCTGAACAGTTGTCTTAACCCATCTGACTTCTTTTGATAGAAGAAGTAGGCTGTCAGTGTGGAGTTTCCAAGGTGATTTTACTACAAATATCATCCATTCTATTTCTCTGCTCCTGCATAAATTTATTTGCAGTATTTCTAATGCACAAAGCTAATGCCATCCCTCAAGCAGAAGAGAAAGTTGGATGTTCATTGTTTCATTTTATACCACACCTACACAACATAAGCAGAGTATCATTAGGCAATTGGCCTGCACATTATATACAAGAAGTGAATACTAACTTAAAACAAATTATAACTTAAAGTATCTTTGTCAAGCCTGTTTCCTGTTAGTCACTTGGGCAAGTAAATTAAACTATCTAAATCATCTGCTTACTTTGTCACCTGGAAGCCTTTTGTGCTGGGCTGAGGACCTACCTCTAATTCTTCTTGGATGAAAGAGAGGTTTTTTTCCAAGCATTTTCTCAAGTGCTCCATCTGAAGTGTGAGAATATCTGACAAGAAGTTTGATTGTGATAGAAAAGGAGACAAAGTCATTGTGGACTGATGTTTTTGGATACATTGTCTATTCCTATAGTTTAAACTGTATTGCATTCTTTGCCTTTCAACTTTGCAGTAGAAGGAAGTTTTCTAGTATCTATTGTAAGGCAGCATAGAATATTGGAAATTTGTAAGTTAAAGGGGTCTTACAACTACTTTTGGTGTGACCTCTATAGTGCTTGTCAGAAAGTTTTTAAAGGAAAAAAATTTGTTTCATGGAGTCATTCCAGTCTGAATAAAAAATGCTGAAAATTAATTTTTTTAAGAGAAAAGAACCAGTGAGTATCTAATGCATGCTTTTGGGAATATGCTGGAATAAAACTGCTAGTATTCCTGTTGTCTTTTAGAAACAAGTCTGTTTAATGGTTACCTGGCTTTTCAGATGTTTTTTCCTTAATCTCTCCTTAATATAACTATTTCATTCCTGGTTCCTTTAAAATAGGAAAATGAGGCAAAGTATCAAAGTGATAGGAAAAAGTGGCTGGAGGAAAAAACAGTGCTCATAAATCAAGTAAAAGAAGCTGAGAATCTTCGCAACAGAGAAATGAGAAAATTTGCTGAGGACCGAGAACGTCATACAAAGCAACAAGCAGAAATTGTAAGTGATGAGGTCTTGGCAGAGTTGTTTAGTGTCTGTAGTTTCAAGAAAATTTCATGTCAAGTACTAGGAGTATGGACATGTGAGAGTAGCTGAATATTGTCCAAGTCCTCTCACTTTCTTACATAGCTCAGGTGGGATCTATTTGATATGGAAAAGGAAGGAATAGGAGGGTCACAAAATGAAAAAGCTTTCTTAAGTATGTAGTGGAATGTAATGTGTGTAGAACATCAGTAAGGAAGCTACAGTTGAAATACAAATTACTGCTTAATGAAGCTAAGAGGAAACAATTTGAACAGCACAATTTGATTCTTTTTTTTCCTTTAGAAAACAAAAGGCCTACAAGGCCTTAGAAGGAAGAAAACGAAANAAAAAAAAAAAAAAAACCTTGGTCAAACTGACACTGTTCTTGATCCCATATCACTTTCAAAGTAATGGCTGGTACTTTATAACAAAGTGAATACCTTGCCTGTTCATTGGGCTCCTGTCCTGTAACTTCTTAAATACATGAAACTGTGATATGAATCTGTGCAGTCTACAAAATTGTTTGCATGTCAAAGTAGTGCTGACTTCCTGGACCTGCGACCAGCACAGAAGTGTGTGAGGAGCTTAGTACTATTATCACTTCATCTGTGATTTTATTTTCCTAATGCTTGTTAGTAATCATTAAATGAGCAAACAGAAATGGAAGTTCTTAAAAATATTCTCCTTCACAGGGAGAGTAATACACATACAGTATGTGTAATTGAGGCATGGTTTACTTCTGTATGTTTGTAGTGAAACTAGTTCTAGAGCCCCTATAGATCTTGCTTGGGCTGTAAAATAGAGTTAACTACATGAAACTGAACTGTTAGAACAGTTCAGTGTGTAGTAGTAGTGTTCATTTCTAGTATTTTCTCTATTTAGGAAAGACTTGCTGCACAGCTGGTGGAAAAGGACAACAATCTTCAAAAGTGGCGTGAAGACAGAGATAAATTAGTAGAAGCTTTGGAAGTACAGCTCAAAACTTTAGTTTCTAACACCATACAGAAAGATAAAGAAATTGCAGAACTGAAACAATCTGCCCAAAAGGGTTCAGAAAAGGTCAGCTCTCTTTTCTTCCTCTGTGATTCTCTACCCATAAATTCTGCAAAACACTATTCCTGCTGTTTGCATTTTGGCTATATTTTTGTTCTTAAACACTTATGTTCATGTCGTGTGACTTACAAAAAAAAAAGTTTCAAAATACTTAGGTAGTTCAAATAAACACAAGTCAATTTGATACTTTGGTTGTAAGGTTGGACTGGAAATCTTTAACTTTTTCCTATAGTTCACAGCACTTCTTGGTCCCAAGCTAGACTGAATAGTCAGTAGGAAATGGTTTTCTCTGAGGTTTCTTTCGAGTGCTTTTTCTGAGCTGGTATCTAGAATGGCATGAGAAGACAGAATTGAAGAAAGATGCAGGAAAGCAATGGAGGCAGAGAGAGAGGACAATTCCTGAAAGTTGCATTTTTATTTCAATGTCCAGCTTTTAGTCAGGATAGCTAATCTACCTAGGATCATATGACTTCAAAAGCTAAACAGAAGACTAAATTGTTTAGTTCCTCTTTCAAGGATGTTTGGGTTCTGCTTCTGGCACGCATGCTCATAGCAAAACTACTGTCACAACTGCTTACTTTCACAGCAAGAAAGGACTTTATGAACAAATGAAAGCTCAACTTAGTATCTATTAAGGAAGAGGAAGACTGAAGCACACAAGTAGAGTAAAACAAATACATAGAAGTATATTGTATTACATCTTCCCAGGCTGTTGTGTGACTTCACATTTGATAGTGGCCACACAAATACATGAATTTTTGTTCTTGTTCCGTGATCTACTGTTTTAGCCTGCAATTCTAAAACCGATGCTAGTAAGTAATTGCAATGCTGCTTCTGTATGTTTATTCCTTTTCCCAATCCTACAATTCAGCAATTTCTACTGTGTTTATTAGGATAATGAAACAGCGATAGAAGAACTAAGAAAACAGTTGGCTGACAAAGATAACTTTATAAAGCAATTGAAACAACGCATTAACCATGGAAGCCCTCGGTCTGTACCAGAAGTACCTTTACCTGAAGAAAGGCAAGATAAAATAGATCAGTCTGTAGACAAAGAGGTATGATTAATACTTATTTTCTATAAATATAAAAAGTGTTGTTAATAATATTTGTTCTGCTGTTTTCTTAAGAGATACTGGGAATATCCCAAAAGTTAGAATTACTTTTCTCAGTATCGTTCTTCAACTGCATCTTCAGTTGTGAGTTCTTGGTGGTTCTTGCACTTTTCCACTAAGACATGTGCTTTCACACTCTCAAAAGTACTTTCTTTACTAGAATACTACCTCTCTACATACATTAAAGAACTTCTCCATACACCTGAGGGAAGGTGCATTCATAAATGGGCACTGTGGACTAGGCAGAGGGTTACAGTTTTAACAGTAATTGTGAGTGCTGAGGGGAGTATGGAGGGAATGGATGACAAGGTGACCAGGATCACAGATTTTACCCCTACGTAGCATCTCCTTTTGCCACTTTTGGAGATAGAATATTGGACAAGATGGACTGCTGGGGAGACCCAGTAGGGCATATTTTAAGATCATGTGATGATAAGATTGTACTACCTTCAGAGGCTTGTCCTGTCTTTCAACTTAGGTGTTCATTAGGTGTCTGAACTTGAGATCTTATATTGTAACTCTTGAAAACTCAATATTTGGAGGTCTGCTGTATAACGTAATCTTTACTCATTTTAAATATTTACAGCCTATGAAAAAGCAAAACAAGACTAATTCTGTAGATGGGGAGAGATGTCCTAGCAGTTCCTCTTCATTAAGTGAAACTGAGGTTAGTATAAGACTTTACAACTATAAATTTTTAGATTTATGGATTTTAATAAAGAATTAGTAGGAAAAGGTGTCATGTTCTCTAAACATTTCTAAAGTTTTATTCTGCAGATTGCTTCCAAGGTGATCAGATTACCTGATCTGATAGCTTTTCATAGAGATAAAAAACAGTAGAAACAACTGTATGATTAATTCTTTTGGTGTGCTTTTGAAAACTTTCCTCTTGTTGATGCCTGTAAAGTGACGCATCACTGGGAAGAAAAAAAATTGGAAAGTCATTGAAATAGGCACAGCGAATTTAACTTATTTTCTTCCACCCCAGGATTCCTGGGTGCAGCTTTATTAGCTGATGCTATTAATCATTCCTATATAACTTTTTGTTAACTTTCATGAAGTAGCAGTTGGGTAACAAACTTTTTTATATTAACTTTTGTTCTTGGGAATGCAGTGATTGTGGCAGCCCTCATTCAGAATCGCAGTGGAGACTGCTGAAGAGGCTCTGACTACTTTTTGGTTTTCTATGAGCTTTGATCACTTTCCTTTGGAGAGGAGGAAGGCACTCTTCAGGGTGAACCAGTGTAAGAAGCAACAGTAGCTAGCTGTGTTTGGGACCCTACTAGAAGCAGTAGTAGCAGCCACCTGCCATTTCCCTATGGCCCCAGCAGCCTATCTTCCATGTTCCTTTCAAGTAGCAGCTGAAATCACTTTGGTATGCTAGCTGAATTCCTGCCACAGGGAAGAATGAGTTGAGGAGACCACAGCTCTGACTTTCTTGCTGCTCCTGCTGAGAAAAACAGGGTTGGGTTGGATGGTGGACAGAGTTCTGCTGGGGGAAGAAGTGCAAACTGACCTTTCTGTTCCACTCCCATTGGGCATTTCTTGCCTTTTGACTGTGAGCAAGTACAAGATAGCCTTCAGCTTGTGCATAGAGTTGCTGCCTGAATGCCTATATTCTCTCCAGAGAAAAGATAGAAATCTTGCATAGGTTGAATTTGGCTTGTAGATTGCCACCTGGAGCCTGTTATTTACTTAAATAACTTTTGCTAGTGTAGAAGGAGAAGGGCAAACTCCCTAAAGTTAGGCTGGAGAAGAACTGAAGCTCCTGTTCTTACACAGTTCTGAAACAGCATAGTTGAGATTAAGAAAATCATGTCAGTGCTATCACTGCTAACTGTGTAAAAAAAACTAGTTGTCTGTACCCTTGAGGAAGACGACCTCTAAAGTATCAGGCTGAATTTAGCATGGAAAACTTTCTCTGGGATCATAGATTAAAATAATAACAAAATTTAACAAGGTCAAGAAAATGAGATTTAAACTTGCTGTAATTGAAGTAGAGTTCTTCTATTATAAGTGTGCTGTAAGCTAACAGCTGGAAAATTGAATGTTTAATGCAATGCCCTGGAAATAGACATATCAATTTTTTTTTAATTTCATACTTTAAAATGTTTCCTTAAAACTTGAATATGCTTGCAGGACCATTCAGAAACTGTCCTTGACTCTTCTGAAGTATCCACAGAAAATGGAAGAACTAGTCGGTTTCCAAAACCAGAGATGGAAATCCAATTCACACCTCTGCAACCCAACAAGATGGAGGTAAAACAGCAGGGCAGCGCCTTACCTGTAACCGTGAAAATGCTCAAGCCACGAAGGAAAAGGAAGAGTGATGAGATGGATGAGGTATGGCCTAGACCAACAAGAAAATATCTGATCCTGTTGTAGCATTTCTCATTCACGTATTAACAAATGATATTTTTATCTCAGTACAGTAGTTAAAGAACTCTGAACCTTGTGCAGAGAGTCCAAACTTTAACTAGACAAAGCTAATAGCCATGCTGGCTGATAATGGTTTCAGGAAAGAGAAAAGAGGATTTTCTTATCTGAACTCTATTGCATGTTTTCTTTGAAAGGCTGTAGACACAAATCTTTTTTAGACTTTTAGACTTCCTGTACTTAGGCTTTCTATTTAGTTTGAGGTATCGGAGTATTTCTTTGGAATTGTCAACATGCAGTTTTATTTCACACAAGTCTTGGAGGAATTAGTCTGAATATATATGAAGATGGCACTGCATCACGAGATGTCTGACACAGACAGCTTAACAATGGTACCAACCTGTTCTTATCATTGTCACCATAAACCTGAATTTACACTTAGATTTACTGAGTTGTTTTCAATTTGCATTTTCACCAGTTATCAGATATCTCGATGCCAAAAGTATAGGAAATAATGGAGAGAAGAGAATATAATGTCTCAGAATGATTCACCTACATGCATTCATTTTTAGTTCCCTTTTAAAGTTTATTTAGCATTTAAATAATTATCGTTATCCAATATTAGCAAATATCTCCCTACTATTAGCCATAGCATTTGAACAGTGGCTGCTTTTGTGATATAAATAATTGTTGTTCTTTCCAGAACAAGCTCGGCTAAAACTTGTCATATTTACTTTCCTAGGACTTTGTGAAAAGTGAGAACAAGAAAAATGCGAAATCTGTTACGGCTTTCAATTCACCTTCTACAAGTAACAAGAAAATGGTTTGTTCTGGTTTTGAAGCTAATTTGGTACTTTCCGCAATTATGTGGACACGTAAAAGGAGCAAACATTCTTATGCAGCGTTATCTTATCTATATGCTTGAATGGGAATCTTAAACACTTATGTCCTCTTCCTATTAAATTCTGTAAGCTAACAGAAGAGTAAGTCTGTATTTGGCAAGTGTGTGTACTGGCTGTATTGTACAGTGATTTGGAGGAAAGGATGTTGCGTATTGAGTAGCTAGGAAGACAAGTTTGAGCATATTAACGTGTGCTGTTGTAGGTGATGCCCTCGAAGTAAAACTAAGGTTCATATCACTTATATGCATGGCAATTACAAAGAGATGTTTTTAAGCCTTAGTAGTATCGTGGGCAAGTTCAGAATGTGGGTAGTAGATTTTTCCCACTGGTTTCCTGCTTTCTTAGTTATAACTAGAACAGCCTGTGTAAAGAAATAACTCTGCAACTTGGGATCTACTTTTGAAGAAACTTTCTTTAAGAAACTCATGCCTTGAAATATCTGAAATTTTGACAACTTTTTAAGGATGTAAAATGTGATTGTCTGCATTGCTTGCTGTGGTAGTATCGTTAGCATCATGAACAGAGGTGTCAGTAGCAAAGCTCAATATGTCAGTTTAAAATAACATCGAAATAAAGTAAACAATGGTCTTGTATTTCTTTTTCAGATGTCTACCAAACAAACATCCAGAAAAGAATACCCCCTAAGAAAGCAGGAGTCTGTGTCAAGTAAAAAGTCAGCTAGAAAGAAGGATGGAACACTACAAAAAATTGGAGATTTTTTTCAAAGTTCTCCTACTATTATTCAGTCTCAAGGTATGTATAGAGTAAACAAGACTTTTTCCATGTTCTCTGGGCATTGTAGATTGGCTTGTTTCTGCCGTAATGTATTAATGTATGCGTTGTTAAACAACATGTCTGCCATGTTAAGTTGTTCTTTAGTTTATGAAATAATGAAATCCGAACGTACTACTATATTGAATCTTGGAATGGAAAAGGCTGACTTCATTGGAAGAACCACACAGTTTTTAAAGTTAAGTTGAGTGTAAAAGGTAAACCAGGTAAGTCAGAGGGCAATGGAATAGATGCATAAAAATTTATCAAAAAAGCCAATGATCACTCTTAAGATCAGTGCCTGAGTTACTGTGCTTAACAGTAAAAGAGTTGAAGGCAATTTCAGAAACTTGCACTACTGCTTTAAGGAGGGGAAGAAGAGTAAGGGCTGAACCCAAACGACTTAAATGCATACTTAAGCTTTTCTATCTGAAGCTATAAACTGTTTCAGCTATAGAACCAAGAGAAAACCTTGGTGGTCAAATACTATTTCTGAATGTTTTTATTTACACTTTATGTATGTTTCTTTTTTATCCAAGTTCATTATGAAACTTTTTGTACTTATTGGTTTTAAGACTCACAAAACCAGTAAGGCATTGCTTTATCAATAAAAAAAAATTTTCTTCTAGCAAAGAAGCTGATTGCAACAATAAGCTCTCCAAAGTCTGCAGAACCAGAAAGTCTCAAAGAAAATGAGCTCAAGCCAAAAAAAGCTAAGAGAAAGCTGTATTCAACTGACATTTCTTGCCCTCTAGATATCTCTGCTTCTTCAGTAAGTGATTATTGGCTACTGTTCTCTCCAATGCAATGCATTTCTGTAATCTTGACTTAAAATAAATTAAGGGGACCGAACAAACCTGGAGGTCTGATCAATTTGCAGAAGGAGGTTGAAAGTAGTGAGCTGTTTTTTGCTTCTGCCTAAGCATTCTTCTTGCTCTATCTGTTGTCTTACTTTGCATTCACGCCTCTCTTCTGTGTTTGACTGCTGGCTTACTGTGTAAGTGATGTAGTAATTATGAAGATCTCTTCCAACTTGGAGTCATTTCTTTCCTTGTGTTGAGGAAGGAGAGGTGACACTATCACAGAATTGTAGGGGTGAGAAGGGACCTCTAGAGACTGAGTCCAACCCCCCTGTCAAAGCAGGTTCCCTACAGCAGGCTGCAGAGGTAGGTGTCCAGACAGGTCTTGACTACCTCCAGCAGAGGAGACTCCACAACCTCCCTGGGCAGCCTGTTCCAGTGCTCCGTCACCCAATTAGTCTAATACACCTATGCTCTTCTAAAGCACAATTTAAACAGTCTTCTGGGTCTGCTTGAACTGTGTTGTCCTGCCTAAGCCAACTTGCAAAGGGTCTTCTATGCCAGGGCGTGATGTACCATTTCTGAAATGCAACTTCATGACTCTGTCAGCAGCTGTGGTGCTGAGAGTACTCTTGCTCTGTTGGAACTACATCTTTTGATACTATTAGAGCCCTCTTCAGTGCAGTGAGCATTTGCCCACACTGGGATATCCCATTGAATTTTCTGTAAGTTGTATGAATGAGGGAGGCAGAAACCAAAATGTTTTTCATTAGAAGATGAACCAAATGAGACAGTTTCTTCTCTCTGTAGTTCTAAGAAACATGGAACTGAACAGAAAAGTGAAAGACTGAATTCTGGCAAATTCATAGCTACAGGAATTTAGGCTGTAAACATTTTCTGAACATTTCATGTTTCGCAAAGTGAGTATTAAAATAATCAATTGAAAACGAGTATTTAAAAGTGAAAGCTGCCTTCAGGATTTCTTTGGACATAGTTACTTGTTAAGATAAATGGAATCTTGTTCCCCCTATTGGTTGCTTCTAATTAAGTTGCATTAAGATTATCCTGTTGACTTCTGATTAAAAGATAATGGGCAAATTTCATTCTGAAAATACTTAGGGTAAAAAACACGTTTACATGGATCTAGAAGTGCATGTCAGTCTTCTGTAAAGAAAAGGAATAACTCTTGAAATATCTTTTTCAGATGTTTATAGAACAAAACAAGAAGGAAAGTGATCATCTAATCATCAAGCGACGGCTACGATCAAAAACGGCTAAATAATCTTGTAGAAGCATGTTTGTATCCCCTAGTCAAGACTGACTTCTATTGTATTATTTCAACTGTACATAGGAAGTAACAGTTACTTTGTCATGCTCCTAAGCTTGTATATAGATGTATGGAGTCTTTCTGATAGTTTCAAGCTGACTCTATTAAAGTTGAATATAGTTCAAGAAAGCTTGTATTTGACTTTTTTTTTTTGCCTCCCCTCAATAGGATCGTTGTCTTTACAACTGTTTTTACCCACTGCAGTAGGAGCCATGCCTGTGCAGAATGGCTTAAATTGTTTTTTTTTTTTTTTTCAGGTGACTGATATACTTACCACAACTTTAGGGGAAGGGGAAGTGTGCATATTTAGACTTGCATGTACTTAAATTGTTTAAAAAGATTCCAAATCCCTTTGGAGGGAGGAGTTGGCACTACGTGGAAAAATATTTTCCTTCACTTCTGTGGTTTCAGCTGTCCTCTATTCTTTAAATTACTAAATTTAGAAAAATAACTCTCATACTTTTTTGGGAATTGTAATATCCATAAATGTTAATCTGTTGTTTCAAGTGACCCTGTGTGAAGTAGACATTTGAGAGCTTATTCTAACCATCCAGTTCTCAACTACAAGTAGAACAGGTAGTACTTGTACTAAGTCTTCAGTTTATAATTGGTGATTAAAAACATAGAATCCTTAGAGTTGGAAGGGACCTTTAAAGGCCATCTGGTCCAACTCCCCTGCAACGTACAGGGACACCTATAGCTACATCAGGTTGCTTGGATGCTCAGAGCCCCGTCCAGCCTGACCTTGAATGTCTCCACTGATGGGGCTTCCACCACATTTCTGGGCAACCTATTCCAGTACTTCACTACCCTTGCTGTGAAAAAAAAAAAAAAAAAAAAAACCTTTAAGATAATACAGTNAAAAAAAAAAAACCTTTCAGTTTGAAATGATTTCCCCTTGTCCTATCCCCACAGACCCTCCTGATGAGTCTGTCCCCCTCTTTCTTGTAGCCTCCCTTTAGATACTGAACGGCCGCTATCAGGTCACCTCGGAGCCTTCTCTAGGCTGAACAGCCTAGACTTAGATTGTGTAGACATTTAATGAGAATTTAGATTTCCTTTTTCTCAGCTCAGAAGTATTGCCTTCTTCTTTCTTACCTCTTCATTCTAATAGGGGAAAAATAGAATCTGAGAGGTGGTCGGATAATTCTAAGTGGAAATAAATTCAATGTCAATTAGTATGCTTTCATGGATAGGATTTTATGCTTTGAGCCCCTTTGTCCTTCTGTCCAGATCTTCTGTTCTCCTACCTGTGGTTCAGGTATCTGGCTGGATTGACTTCCTTCAGGACTATAGATTAGTGCAGCATTGAAGATTCTTACTTGAGATAGGTGACTGTTACTGATTTTTAGGACAAGTTTCATAGCTGGAGACATAATAAACATACGAGGTGAAGTCATAACAGTCTTACACAATGGGACAGTACTTCATGTATTTTCTGCCTTTTTCAACATTTTGTCTGCTTTGTGCCTTGTTCAGCAGATGCTCAGTCAGCTGCTCATCTTGACCCCTAACCTGTTTTTCTGAATAGTTTCAGTTAGTTTTAGAACCCATCAGCGTGTCCCTGTTTAGCTGGGTTGGTCCTTCCACTGTGTGTAACCTTGTACTTGCCTGGGGTGAAATTCGTATTCCACCACGTTGCTTTGAATGACAGTTTAGTTGCTTATCATTAAATCATCAAACAGGCTTTGAAACCAAAAACATTTACAAGGTAAGTGTGGGATAAGAAAGATGCCAAATTACTTGTTTATATGCATGATTTCTTTATTGATTCAAATGTATGGAAGATGATTGAAATATCTTCAGCTACTTGACATCTGCCTGAAATCACTGATAGACAGTGTATCCCCTTCCCTATCAAATGTAAAAATTCATAGTTTCAAATTTCTTTCAGTTTCTGTGAGTAAAAATATAGCAAATGAAAAAGCTTTAACGGTAGGGGCTTTTCTTTTGTTTTTCCCCCCGTCCCATGAAAGGGAAGCAGAATATTTTGGAGTGGTTTTTCAGCAATAGGATAGTTTTCTATAGATATGCAAGTACTTGAACTTTCTTGAACCTTGATTGGTGCTGTGAAGGAAAAATGGAAATGTTAACAGGACGTGCCCATTTGGGTGGCTACCCACACCCAAGGGCCCTGTGAGCTGGAGGCAGGTGCAGTCCCCACGAGATGGCACCGGGGCACTTCCCCCAGTCCCACGTCCTGCAGCAGAACCCAGCCCAGAGGTGCAGGAAGCAAAGTGCTCTGCTCTGAGCTAGCACGCTTCTCATCGCACTGAGCCAAGCTTCATAGCAAGTGCAGAACGAGGCCTTCATGCTAACAGTCCTATTATGAAAGATTTTCTTCTTTAAATCATGTCTAACACTTAGTTTGGGAGGCTGCAGTTTTCAGTAGCCTCCAGGGTGGCCTGCTCCATGACGTAGTGCTGTGAATGCCCTGAAGCAGCGGAAGGTGTGCTGACCTGACTGGTAGTGTTAACCCCTTCAGCTCCTGCGTTTCCATGTCACCTGTGGTGGGCATCTACTGCAGTGGATTCAGTGTCTTTCCCCCTCTGTCGCTTCTGGAGATGCATGTTCTTCTGCAGTTCTTTACCCATAGGGTATCTCTTCTGATGCACCTTTACACACCCACCTCACTTAAGGAATGTTCTGCTCGTGTTTTGTTTCAGTATGGAGCTCAGCAGTTCTCAGACTTCTGTGCCACTTCCTGTACTTGAATCAATTGAAAAGTGTGTAACCAAAGCTCTTCTGAACCATCTAAGGTCAAAGCCTCTGAAATCTATATGCTGACACCCAGTGTCTGCACTGCTTTAGGTTTTTCCAGTTTTCTTGTATGTATTCAGAAAACAACTGAGCAGATGTGCTAAAAGCTCTGTGTTTTTCTTTCATTCTGCTGCTAGCATGTAGTTGCTATTCAGCTATAATTCATGGCCAGTGAATGCATCAAAGCTAAGCTTCATTCAGCACCTGATTTGCAACTGGTTCAGTACCACAGCCCACTTCCATCTGACTTCTATAAGAAACATTTAAAAGCTTTCAGTAGTGTAGTTTCCTGTAGCAGGATTTCATTGAGAGGGAGGAAATGTCAGTGTTGGCCTAAATGTCCCCCTGAAGTCAACAGCGATTCATGCTGCTAATTTCAGTTGGAGCACTTAAAACTACTGCTGTACACCTTCCAAAGCCTGCCTCAGCCTATAGGCCAAATGTGCAAGCTCAAGAGAAGTCTAGAACTGAAATTGTTAAATAAACCTCTAATGAACACCTTGTGCTGTTGCTAACTAAATCTGTTTGTAATAACCATTAAGACATCCTCTTGAAAGTTCTCCGAAGTGCAGAATTACTGAGAACTGTATTTACGGAAGTGGCATCAGTTTCACTATTCAGTTCTACGGATTGAATGTCCTTCGCACAAAGCAAAAACCATTTACCCTGTTTGTCAGAAGCTATCAGCAGGCATGGTATCTTGCAGGCATATAAGCAAGGCCTTTGCCTTGTTTCAGCTGTGTAGTCTTATGTACACTCATGCAAACAAAGACTGCAACAAAAGACTGCCAGAACACAACAGCAAGATTAACCTTTCAGGCCCCTGCTCACGTTGAATCTTAGCAAGTATTTGACTAGAGAACAAGCTATGTTTTCTTTTTGTTTTTACGTCAATTTTACCAACAGAAAATACTATTTATCGTAAGCTGATTTTATTTATTAATTATTCGAATCAAAACTTAAAACTGTTTTTCAGGATTGAGATGAAATGTTGGTTTATATGTGCTGATGCCTACTGTAACTTGTTCGTTCATTGCTGTAGACTAACATTTCAGAGGAGTTTATATGCTTACCTTTTATCTTACTTACAAGAGAAATTCCTGCTGGAAAATTGATCAGGCAGAGATAGAGGTCCTCTCAGGCTTAAGAGAAAGCACAGGAGATCAGTTTCCGTAAGGAAGAGTTTGGTTTTGAAACTGCTGAATTTAATATTTATAGATCTTTCTGTTAAGTTGGACATCTTATTTTTCCCCTGAAACATTGACACGAAACAAAAACATTATTCTACTACAGGGACTTAGAATGCCTTTCTAGTAAGTGCTATAACCTTGCTTTAGTTCTGAGTGATCTGTGGGAAAATGGACTCTTCTGAGGAACAAGCTTTGGATTGCTTTAGAAAATAAAAATACCAAATTGTACCTTTTTTGCTGAATGCCAAAGACTCCTCGCACTCTGAGGTTTGCTGCTGAAAGATGATTGCTGATGTTCATTGCTGGGAACAACGACAATTTCATTGGACTTTATCTGAAAAAAAGTCTTTAATTGAAAGCTTTAACTTCAATTGAAAAAAATAATTTTCAGTTCACTAAATATCCAAATGAGCATCCAATTCTGGCTAAAATGATCTTGCACCACTTTCAGTTCCTTTCCAACTGCCTGAAGTGTGTTTTGTTAATAACAAGTCCTTTTTCACCATAAATGTGATGTATCAGTCAGGTTAGGGAGAATGAAAATACTGACTGAAAAACTGGAAAAGAACAGGTACAGTGTATTAAAATGTCTGCTTCAAATAGTCTTAAAGTATTGTACATTGAGTAGGTTCATTTCGTTGTAGAGATCTCATTGAAAGTGGGTAATTCTGGCTGTATTTGCAGAAAGCTGTTCGACAGCACTTTCATGTGCATGGTTAATCAAGAAAGATTAACCAATTCTTGTTATCTGTGGTTACTAGCCCTAAAATAGTATTTCTACTGGGACATTTGCCTCGAAGTAGTACTGAAATGATTACACAGGTTCTGTGCAAAACCTTAAACACTCATCCTCCCCTCAGTGAGCTTTGAAGCTTTGGGTGCAGCTGGATGAGCCAGCTGAAGGCTTCTCAGCTGGCACTGTGGCCTTGTGCAGCCTCCTAAGTCCAGCACTTCCTATGGATCCAGTTGCTCAAGGGGCAGAAACATGGGAGGAAGCTGGCTTGAGTGAATGCTTGAGTGTTTGATGGGAGTGAATTGCCTCAAAAGCAGCTGGCAATAGAACAACGTACTTTTAATGTCTGAAAAAGGATAATGGTTATATTACTGCATGGTGTTAGCCAGACAGATCAGCACATGGATGTCAGTGTGAAGGCTTGTAACAATATGGAGAAGAGAACAGCAGTCATGCCTGCCAGGGGAGACAGGCAGCTGCTGCACAAGTACCTAAAGAAGGAATTTATGGAAGCATAGGTACTTGAAACCGTTGTCCTTTCCATTTATTAACTCGTGTATGTGTAACTGTTACAAGATAACACTGAACTTGGCATAAACCAGCTTTAAGTTGTTTCACTTGCTCTCAGCTGATCAATGTTTTACTCTGCAGGAAAATGTGCGTGCTACATCTATCTCAGAGTACTAATTTTGGTTTGGGTTTTAGCACAGTGTTGGAAAAAAGGAATGATTAACAGAGACAAAAGTACCCAGAAGAAAGGAGTCCAATCAGATTAAAATCTCCTCCCAAGACTAATGAGATCAGGACACATGCTTCAAGTAGACAGCGCAGTGCCTCATGACCAGATTGCAAAATGGAACACTACAGCTTGAAATGATTGGTGACACCACGGGCACTGACTCTGATCAGCTGAAATTCGCAAATTACTTGCAAATATTTCCTTTCCAGAAGACTGCAAGTCATAGCAGGGGTGATAGCAAACTGCTTGTTCCAGAAGCTGTTATCAGAGCTCTCATCAGGATTGGGCACTTCATGATGCACACTTAATCACACTACAGAAGCACTATTTTTAAAAAAGCATTTTTATTATGAGAACAGCCTAATTGCTAGCTTCTGCTGTACGAAAACGGTACTTGTACATTTGGTATAATCTTATGTGGCTCACTGCTACACAACTGACCTTCTGCAAAATGTCATGTAGCGTTTGGTGAGTCTCAGAGCTGACTTATTTCTGTGCCTTTTCATAAGACACAGCAGGTGTAGAAAACAATTTGCCTCATTTAAAAAAATGAATAAATAAAACACCAAAACAGAAAAGAACCCTTCATGTTTAACAGCAGCTCTAACATTTTCACAGCCTCTGACACTTGACCACTGTAACTTAAAATATCTGTCATAAAGCTGTTGGCAACTTTTGAAGATACTTATCACGAGGCTCCCTCTGAGCTCAGGCTGTGCCAGGTGACAAGGGCAAGGGAGGCATCATTGCTACATGACTTTTCAGTACAACTCTCATTGCTAAGTGTTGCTAGCCAGCAAGATATTGATGGCTTTTTTCGATCTGTAGCCCTCTGGGAGATGACAGTGTTGTCACCCCAAGTCAGGCTGTGGGCATCCCTCAGCAGCTGGCAAAGGAACAGAGAATCTTGTTGGCTTGCCACTTCTGCAGCCTGAGCTCTCTGTTGTACTTGCGCTTCCTCCCAGCTCCACCAGCCCCTCAGTACCTAATGTTATTTTTCGTGATTTTTTTGATAAATTATTTAGACTCTTGTCACTAATTTCAGCGGAACTGGGATTTGACTTTAACTATGAGGGGTTTGGAGAGTTCAGTGTGCTCTAGGCATGAGATCACGAATTCCTTCCCTGAAATAAATGTTACATCTGTGCAATCTGATGTTTCCCTGTTGGGAGAAAGTTTTATGATCCTCTCTGGTAACATCAGGTCTTAAAGGACAGCTGATACGCTGCTGGGCAGGTTGACATTCTCCTTCTCCCCCACCAGAAGCTCTGGCTCATCATCTCTGCTGATGTGGGCACAGATCTGTATCTCTGTATTTGGGATTTAGGATGTTCAAGAAGAAGAGACATGAGTAGGTGCTGAAGTGAAGGCAATGCCTGAGTTCTGGAGGGGGCTTGCTTACAGAGACACCTCTATGCTTACAGGCATTTGAAAAAGACACTTAATCCTCTTTTGGCAGAGGTGAATCTCACTCACCCTGATCTGCTGTCATTAAATGTGAGGCTTGTTCAGGTAGTTAAATGTGACATCTTCTTTTTAGCAGTAAAAAAAAAAAAAAAAAGGGTGAATCAAGAAACCAACCACAACCGGAATGTCAAACATCCTAGGAAATGCTTCGCTCTGACATTCCATCATCTCTCATTCCATCATCTGCCTTTCCTTGACTGTGGTGGGCGATCAGGAGCGAGTTTAAGACTTCCTGTTATAAAGCATAAATCCCGTGACGTGCAGTTCCTGGAGCACTGAGCTCTTTACATATGCTAAGACATTAAAAATCTTAGTTTGCTTTCGCTGGTTCAATGAATAATTCTGAAATTAGGGAATGCTTTGTGGGCAGCCTGTGCACAGGGTTCTCTGGATGTCTTTCTTTCCAAGTAGTTTAGCCAGCTAAAACACACTAGCCAAACAAAGTGTTTGAGTAATCTATGCTTTTTGAAGTTCTTTTCAAACAAGTTCTGGAGAAAATGCATTGAGCTCAATTCATGTAATCTTTTTAAGCACGTGATGAACACGTGGAATGCCACGTGGCATTACTCCCTCTAGCTCCTGTTAACAGTGTAAAGATGGCTGAGCAGATGCTCTCAGCATTAAGGGTGGCTGTCAAACTTCTCACTGATGAAAAAAGGCCCAGCGCAGTGCTTATTCCTGCAGGCACTGTGGCAGCAGAGCTCCTTGGGAAGCCAGGTAGTATGTTCCTAAGTACAGGCTGAAGGCTGTGGCCTGCATGCACCTTCTGGAATGCTGCAGCAGGACCAGAGCACCCAGCAGAAGTTCTCTTGGACCATCTCATGCAAAGAGAACATTCTCTTCCTTGTAAATTAAGCTTCATGAGCAGTTAGACTCCGGTGAGGCAAATGGGTGCTAAAGGAAGGAATAGCAAGTACAGGCCGTCTCCCAGGCGCTCGTGACAGCTTTTTGAAGAAAAGCCCTGAAGTTGAATTTCATTTTTGGAATGACTCCTGTTTGCTAATGCAATAAGTGTAACTGATGAAAGAGGAAATTTCTCTTGTGTACAGATATTGCCAAAAGAGTAAGTACTTCATAAGTTAAACATGTCAGTGGTGTGGGAGGAATAAATCTAAATTCCAGAACAAGATATATATACTTCAGGCAAGCTGTGTTTGCTAAACATTTCTGATTTGCAGAAAATGATCTATTCTGCTTGATTCAAACATGTCAGTAGTATTTAATTCCCAAATAATTTTAATTTTTTTTTTTATTCAAGGAAAAAGAAATTGAAAACCTGTGTAAAATGACCTTTCCTCATCTGTGTTGCTTTATTGTTATAGCCATTAGGGAAAATGTTTTGGTTAGAAGTCAACATTCTACAGATAGAAATGAAGATGGGCTCTAGCTGCTGTGGTTATACGCTCCCTAACTGGTGAACAAGAAGAGGTTACTGAACAAAGATGGCTCTGTAATTAGGGAGTTTTTCAGTCCTTCCAATCATGCTGTATTAAAGGTTAGATGTTGTATCAAGTGCTACCTACATGTAACTTTGCTGAATGCCTTTAAGTATTGATTTCTACTTTGGCAATCTGTCTCATTGCCTTTCATTATTTTGATTTTTTGTTTTGCCCGTCATACATAGTTTTTCTGTCACACATAGCATCAATGCTTAAAACGTATTTTTAGTGTCCATCATTCCATTTGCTCTCCCTTTCATAGAGATTACAGTGCTGTACTATGTACTGTTTTTATGCAATTTTTCTCTTACTTTCTTCCTCATAATCCAGATATCTGAGCAACTTCTATGCAGAATTCAAGGATATGTCACCTGATTTAGTCCTGACACTTCAGAAGCTGATAACAACATAATAAAGTAAGACAAAATTGCTCTGAATTAATAGATGGTAGAGGGAGGATTTGATATTGGAGAGAACTTTGAAACGCACATGGTCAATACAATTACTTAGGGCCCTGCTGGTCAACTGGATGTGTAGGAGAAAGGGCTGCTTAGTGAAGCCCCCATCACCGCTGTGTGGGGCTGTGTGCTTGCTGTGAGCAAGGAGCTGCGCTGCAGGGCAGGTGCCAGCGCTGTCAACATAGCTGCATGCTGCTCTGCTGCTCGGTGTCCTGTTGGTTGTCTTCCAGCTGGTAGAAACCACGGTGTGGTCTGACGTGTGCTTTGGCGTGTCCTGGAGGGACAGCTGCTGAGGGATGTGCATCTCCGTGCTCCGTATGAAAGCTGCTCATGCAGTTTTTTTCTAGCACTAGTGTTAGAAGATGCTTGCTCCAAGGAGATGTACCCAACCTGTGAATAATATGAGGAATGTGCACTATGCAGAATTAGAACTAGGAGTCTGATGGGGATAATTGCAACAGTGCTTCATTAATATGAAAATTCTTTAATTCTGTCTGGCTGAGGTTAGGTTTATTGAAATTAAAACTACTGCTTACAAATCTACAAATGAGGAAGGACTCCCAGGTGACCTAGGCAGACAAAGCAGTCACAGCCTGTGCAGGCCTGATCATTCCACTGGAAATCTGGTTCCTGTGCTACATTATGGCTTGATGGGAGTGTGTAGCTACTGCTTCTCTGTGTTAATGGCTCTTGAGGTTGTGTCTGCAACTTTGCTTCTGTCAGCAGGAACCTAAGGGTACACTGGGCTCAGTCTGATACTGGGGGCAGAAGCTGGTTCTTGAGCTCCTTTTAGTGGATGCTATTTTACCTTAGCACTGTCAGTAAGGGCCCATTGCTTGCATTCAGATGTCAATGAAATGAGCTGTAGTGGCATTATTTGCCACCCAGAGGGAGGGCTGTCCCCCTGCCTTGCAGCCTCCAAGACAGCAGTCAGCACTGTGACACCACTGTCACCAAGCTTGGGTGGAGGGGAAAGGCAGAGGTCTGCAGGTGATCCATCCATCACCTGGCACCTCTCAGCCTGCCTGGGGAACTGCTGTCATGGTGGGGTCAAGAGCAACCTCTCGATACCCTGACGTACATGTCACAGTCAAAAGGATGTACAGCATCAATTGCAACTCCCATTAACAACCCACTGTTGTCTGATATGCCACAGCTTTCAGAAAAAGAGGCAACCTTATGCCATGACTCCTTCTGTTCTCTTATAAAGATTTACGCTCTTCATGAGTATTTGTTGTAGTTCAATAAATTATCGTCCAAGGCAAAACCTCATCTGAATGTCCTGTTCACTACAGTGGGAATGGGCTGATGACTCTCAGTTCCCTTTGTATACAACATTAATTCACTTATTTTCCCCCAGCCCACATGGGGAATCAAAATATTAATATCAATTTTGGTTTTGTTTTTAACTTTACTGACAGACATTATTGTTAGAGAAAAGCACAATAACAGTTCTTGTTTCTTTTTAACGTACCATTTTTCAGGTTTTGTAAACTGTTAATTAAAAAAAAACTTATGATTTAAATCAAAACCAGAGAACCAGATGCAATGAGTCACCAAATAATGTGGGGTTGTTTGGTTGGTTTGTTTTGTTTTCAATGTTCAGGTAACTGAAACAATTAACTTGTTACCGTGTGGAAAAGAGGGAATTAAATTTAAATTATGGGTGGAGAATTTCAAAATTACCTTTTACATTATCTTCCTTTTGACACATTTTTCCCTTGGTTACTGTCATTTTTTTCTTTCACTAACTAAGAGTACTCAAAACCTGAGTCTATAGAACAGTGGGACCAGCTGCTGTGTGGAACAGCTTAGCATAGAAGCGGTGATGGACAGGAAAACAAAAACATGTTTGGAACTATGACACTGTCGGACATCATGTGCTTGGATATGAGACTAGCACAGCAGAGCTATAGAGCACACTGATATGAGATGCATCAATTCTTAAATTCTAGGTAACGGAACTTGTCCATACTTTACAGCTTTGCTTTTCAAGATTGATTCAAAGACATGTAGGGTAAGGGCTAAAGTTGGAAGAGGAGACTTTTCATTGTTGGGATCACACATACCATTCTGATAGAGTACCCTGTCCCAGCTTGGAAGCTAATCTAATTTGTAAATTGAATTGGAACAAATTGCCTATGTGATTAATCAGATTTCTGTATTAGCTGCTATATTGTTCGAGTTGCCCTGGCTGACTGCTAACTACAGTGTCCCAGAACCTGTCCTTAAAGGCACTTGAATCTGGTTGTGTTGGCCTCCGTGGAAATTTGTCTGCCAGCAGAACTTAATTCTGTGGCTTCATAAGAGCCTGGATTCTGAAGTAAACACTTCAGGAGATAATGACCTATGAATTCTGAATAAAAAGTAAGAAGTCTGTGGCTCGTATTCTGCCAAACCAACAAAAAAATTACTGTTTCATGGACACTGATCTAACAAAGCACTGAATTAATTGCTGGTGGTATCAGAGATGCTGACAATTTCATTTTATTTAAGTGAGGAGGTGGAGCAGCTCTCAGTCGCTGCTTCTAGGAGTGTGGCCTCTTAGCAGAAGCATAGGACTAAGCTACCTCGGGTTTTTTAAGTGCTTTTCCATCAATCGCTGCTGAGTCTCTGCAGTGCTTCCTTGTGGCACTATAAGCAATGCAGGGCTTAAAAACAATTGAATTAAAACTACAGCGTTTCCAGCCTCCTGCCTTTAGAGAACAACGCAAGCTTTTTGACAAAGAGCATCTCTACAAGTCTGTCTGCACAAGTTAGCAGCAACTTCCTCTTGTTCACAGTTACAGTGTCAGCACTTTCAGCATCAGAGAAACCTCCCAGAGCTCCATCGGTGTCCGAGGAGAACAAAACCCAGCCTGGCAGGAATCTGCGTTCATCTCCTTCCCAGCTCTGATCTGTATTTTGTCAAAACCATTATCTGAAAACCGTGAACTTGCCCCTGGAAAGGTATGAACTTGAGGCTAAAAATCTGAGTGGTATTATCTGAATTGCCCATCAGCAAAAAGATTTTCAAGCATCAGTGTTGCCATTTTCCTGAAATAGAGATTAGCTGCTTTTTCAGGCTGTTCAGGTGTGATCTCTGTGAGAGGGTTACGACAAAAGCACAGAATAACAGACCTCTGGGAAGGACGAAGCTAATGTTTAACTTCAACAGTAGCTGCAGTCAACCTCTGCAGCAAATAATCTTCCAAAAATGGCCTACCTTACCTGTCTCTGTGAATTTTTTTTTTCTTTCAAACAACACACACTCCAGAAAATATCTAGGTGAAAGCAGTTCACATTTGTTTGATCTCGCTGACTTCAAATGCCTTTCATACTTTTTTTGCATTTTGAGAGTTTCAGTAAACTTAACAAAACTAAACTGAGGAGCAAAGGGGGTGGAATATCTCCATGAAAAGTTAAGAGCTATGGAGTGGAGTCAAAATGGCCTGACGTGCAGCAGTGTGCAGAACTAGAAATAAGAGGAAGGGAAAAAAAAAACATAGGAGTAAGAGACTGGAGAAGGGCTGTGTGGGACTGGGTGCCTTTTTCAAGAATCATCTCTGTCTGCTGCATCCATGGCAGATGGTAATCCAGTCCAGTGTCAGTTGCCCAGAGCAGGAGCCCGGAGTCTTCTGGACAGCTAGAGCTCATCCTCCCCACCCTTAGGTTTCCCTGCCCTCTCCATATTGCTGCAAGTTCCTTATTCCTTGTTTTGGCCTCATAGGACATCTCTGAGTCAAAACAGATTAAAAGTGTGGAGTGACACAGCATCATAGGTCATCTTTGGCAGTTTATAGGTAGAATTTTGCAGTTTTGTTTTAATTCAGATTTTATGTGATTCCCTTTTGCCTTTCAGGATGTTTCAGTATTAAAAATGGTAAATAAATTAAAGTGTGTGTATGTGTGCATTTGGGGAAGAACAGGACTCTTAAACTCCAAACTTCACCATGACAGGCAAATCTTTGCTCTGTCTGATTTGTTTCCACAATTTTACAGCTGGTCTCACTTAAGCCAATTACTCACAAGCCTTTTCAACAACCCCATGTCACAGAGCACAGATTGAGCTTCATTTAATTATAGCTGCTACGCTATGCAGTATAATTGGTCTTCAGGAGAATTTCCCTCTATGTCATGGAGGATAGGAGGAAGAATCCTGAAGTCAAAACCAGGTCTAAGCGGTTAAAAAGAGACTTTTTTTTAAATCTACAATTCCCATTTTCTGGTACTGTTTGCAACAGTGTCCCAGTTACTTGCAGCATCACTGTGGGGCAGCAGGCGATGCCACCGCAGGTGTGACAGGGAGGAGGCAGAAGTCTGCAGAAGATATGCTCCTGTGATATTAATATTGAACAAAATATTCAGAAATGATCTTACTCAGCGAGTAATGGCTGTAGGAGGGGAAAGGAGATTTTCAGCTCAGTTTGAAAAGGAGATGACAGCTTGCTTGTTGAGGTTGGACTCTGTGTTGAACATTAGTGGTCAGTTCCAAGGAGACAAAGTCAGTTTGAGCCATCTGAAGAACTTACCCTTGACAACCATAAGAGGGAGGAAAAGTGACACAAAAAACATGAGAGCTAGGAATAAGTAATTAAGCAAGTAAAGCAATGTGGCTTATTAGAAAAAGAATATATAAATGAAGCAATTACTGCCATTTCTGTCATTCTGCTGTTTCTAGCTTTTAGGGCTTGTTGTAAAGGGCCTTGACCTTCCTTCCTGGAGCGCATTTCAAGTGGCTGCTTATATGCAGGGAGGCAGTCTGAATTGGCAGGCAGATGCACAGAAGCCCTTCTGACTCCTTTAATCCTGCAGTTCTAGAATTATTCGGCACCCATCTGTCCTGAACTCTCCTCAGTTTCTGAGCAGCAGTGCTTTCCATGCGTGCCTCCTCTGCCTAACCCAGCTTCCTGTTCTCCCAGGGCTTTTGAATCTCTCTCATATAAATCAGGAACTGGTTTGAACTGCCACAGTATACAGCCATTTTCTGTATGTAACATTTATTCTGGCTAGAAAACAAAGCCTTAACAAGTACAGTAAACACCAGGTAGTAAAGTTCTTCCGAGAGGCATCATTTTATATTAAGAATTCTCTGAGTTACAGTTTGAATGAAAGATGTCTTTGGAAGTGCCTGAAATAGCAGCTGTTACCTGGTAGATAACAGTGCTTTCGCAGGTTGGTAGTGTCACAGCCAGGAGGATGGTAGGTGTCTGTTCCCTGCTGCAGCCAAGATACAGCCAGGTGTAATGTTCACAGTGACTTAATTTTATAACAAAATGGCAAGCACTACTAAAAAAGGTTATTTCTCACATAAATTGCTTTGCTTTCTGTGTCAGTGATTGTACTATAAGCCATCTATAAAAAAATTTTTCCCAATGTAAGAAAATCTGCAATTAGCATAGCTGTCTTTTCAAAGAAGTTCATTTCAAGAGCTTTTGTAGCTCTTAATTATAAACAGTTTTACATTTTTTAGGAAGAGGAAGAAGATACAATTGCTTTCTTTCCTCCTTTTTCTTTTAGCTTGTCCCTGTTATGCGTAAGCCGGTTCTGAAGATCACCCTGTTTTCCATTTAGGCCTTGATTCAGCCAGATCCTGCACTAAGGTTGCAGGAATAATGCAGTTATTGATGAGATGATGATGTGGCAGCCAAACTAGGATAGAAACGTTGAAGAAGATCGCTGTAGGATCAGCTAAGATAAAATTTAAATTTATTGATTCTGAAATAAACAAGCAAATACATTATTCTGCATAGAATAAAACATTTTGCTTGATGCAAAACAGAAGATTTTGTTTTGGGAGCATTTGCCAATGGAACAGAAGGCTGGAACTGTAGAATGAGGCTCCAGTGGTGATTCCCTGCCTTAGAGCACCCTGGTTAACATTTTGCCGGTGGGCACGGGCTCACTTCTTTTCTCTATTTCAAAACAACCCAGAGCTAATCACCTTATCAGTTTGTCCCACTGACTTTTTTCCCCACTTTGCAAGGATATTTCAAACGCTCACTCTGAGGGGTGGAGGTGAGAGGGATCAGGCAGATGGACAGGCAGCCGTGGGTGGTTGCTAAGGCACTCTGCAGATCACGTAGGTCACCACCAGATCTTTACGTAGATTGTAGATCGTTGCTGAGAACTGCAATAAGAACATACTTTAGCCAACCTCTCCCATCTCTTGGGCTTGTGGGTGAAATTGCTACCATGTTTCTCCCTCTGCTTCTCTTCTCCTTTAAAAAGTAGTGCATTAAAATTGAACATTTTGGAAGTGTTTGAATCATTGCAGGTCTTCCCCATTGAAGAACTACAATTTCAAGTGAATAAATGTGTTGGCAAGCAACACGTTTGTAACTGGGATTTAATTACCTTCCAAGCATAATGGTTGCAAATGAATGTTAGGAAATACCTAAGACAGGGGGCCTGGTAATTATTTTCTGTAAATTTTTGTCTTTTCCAATTGAAATTTTCATCATTATTCATCTGTCAGGTATGAACCTGCAGGCAAATGTCCTAACATTTCATGACACTGTTACAGTAGGACCTTTCATGTCATTAAATATATTTCAAAATCAGTGGGAAAGGATGTCTAGAGAAGGACTGGGCATAGGAATGTGGAAGTCAGAAAAACAATGCCAGCTGTCCTTATGGCTTTGCTGCTCTCTGGGGTTACGATAGGCATCTTCTCTGGTGAGGCACCTACGGAACGTAGGTGTCACCTGGTGTGAATTAAACTCAAAGCACAGCTGTGTTTCTGCAAACCAAAAGCCCTCTGACTTACTGTGGCTGGTGCAAGCGGATAATGAAGATATGTGTCCTTCCCTTCAATTAAAATCTTTTTTAAAAGAACATGGTGGCTTTCTCTCTGGCCCCATCAGGACGCAATGAGTGCTGGGGAGCAGAGCCCACCCCACAGCAAGGTGTGGGGGGACACCTGGCAGGGGCTGGCCAGGGCCATACCAGAGACCTTGAGGCTCGTTTAAGCAAGAACAAGTAAGAAGAAATCCAAAAGTATTTTATCAGATAAAAGAAAGGAGAACTAGGCTTTAGTATTCCAGGGAATGGCAAAATACATGGGTGGAAATCATAGAATCGTAGAATCATAGAATGGTTCAGGTTGGAAGGGACCTTAGAGATCATCTTGTTCCAACCCCCCTGCCATGGGCAAGGACACCTCCCACTAGACCAGGTTGCCCAAAGCCCCATCCAGCCTGGCTTTGAATACTTCCAGGGAGGGGGCATCAACGACTTCCCTGGGCAACCTGTTCCAGTGTCTCACCACCCTCACAGTGAAGAATTTCTTCCTTATATCCAGTCTAAATCTACCCTCTTCCAGTTTATAACCATTACCCCTTGTTCTGTCATTATCTATCCTTGTAAAAAGCCCCTCCCCAGCTTTCCTGTAGGCCCCTTCAGGTACTGGAAGGCTGCTATCAGGTCCCCCCGCAGCCTTCTCTTCTCCAGGCTGAAGAGTCCCAACTCTCTCAGCCTGTCCTCGTAGGGGAGGTGCTCCAGCCCTCTGATCATCCTCGTGGCCCTCCTCTGGACCCGCTCCAACAGCTCCACATCCTTCTTGTGTTGGGGGCCCCAGAACTGGACACAATACTCCAGGTGAGGTCTCACGAGAGCAGAGTAGAGGGGCAGAATCACCTGCCTCGAAATGTCCATGTTTTCCTCCTTCATCTGATCTCGGTTTCCTTTGAGATGTTTTTGCGCAGTTATGAGGCTGAGCTTTTACTCTGGCTCAAAACAATTTAACTGTGTACAATATATCTGTGTATCTCTTTCTAAAAAAGAGCTGAAATTTTTTAACAGGGTTTGAGGAAATATCCTACTTTCATTTAGTGCTTCTTTCTTTAGCTTCAAATACCTCTCTGAGATTTTGATATTAGGATTGCCTATCTTTGTTATATGTCTATCTGAAAGATATGTAATGGATTGTAAGGCTTCACAAAATGCTGTTTGTTCTTGAAAGGGCTGAAGTGGGTCAGTGATGCTTACAGAGATCGCCAAGTCACAGGAGGACTGCACTGAAACATCCTATATCTCTCTGCCTCTCCCTAAAGAAATGGCAAGACTAAAATCAAAGCTATTATTATTATTTGACTTGTTTTTATACAAAGGCACAGAGAGGAAGGAAAAAGAAGTTGTAAGGAAAGTTTCATTTGAAGTGTTCCAAACAGAACATGGCAAAAGTCATCTTGTCCCAGATTATGAGATGGGTAGTCTATTCCTTGTTTACTAACAAAGTATATTGATAATTAGTAATTGCCTTTGGCAGGTGGCTTTCAATAACGATAACATAAATTAAAAAAATAAATAAATATGGGTTTGCAGTTATTGTGAGTCATTTCAAGAGACTCTCAGCCCTGAGGACCAGCCTTCAGATTTTGATTGAATTAGATGCTAAAAGAGAATGATTCAGCTTCCATGCTGTTGCTTCTCACAACGTGAGTTGTGATTGAATATCTGCTCCAGAGGGAATGGGGTTGTGAGCGGGGAGTTGAGACAACATCTGGGTACACTGAATGAGAGGAAGGCAAAGCCTCCTGCAAGCCTGCCCAGACAACTCCCAGAGATGTCTCAAACTGCTGAAATTTCCCAAATGCGAAAATTAATCACAAGTTACCATTTTTTTCTTGGTAGTTTCTTTCTCTCTGCCTTTGTCTAACAACTTAGTTTGCCTTTTGCATCAAAAATATTTCCTTCAGAAGGAATAACTGTGTAAGATAATCAGGCATCAACATTTCTTATGCTGTATTAAGAAATCCTAGTTGTTTTCTTTAGTGGTCCAAGCAAGCCGTAGTAAAAAGATACAGTATTCGCAAGGCCGTGTGTATAGGTCTGTGGATATCTTGTGATGTCTGAAAAATGTTGTGTCTTGACAGCACAATTAGTGCACTGAGTGAGGGACTACTTGTGGACTTTCTTTAGGTCCCAAATTTAAAAATATGCCCAATGGCTTGGAAGACAGCCCAGCAGCAGAGGCAGGTTCAGCAGATGGCTGTATGGTGGCTGAGGCAGTCGTGTCCGGTCCCCGGTGAGACACCTGCAGCTTTAGAAGATGGGCTCCTCTGGTCCTCGACTCTTCTGGGATACAACCATAGCAAAGATCAGCCGTCAGTAAGTTATGATGTCTGCAACTTGATACAGCAGCTAGTGGGTGGGGACTTTTATGTTTCTCAAAAGACAAGACTTATGCAATTGTAATACGTGTTATTCACTGTCCAGTTTCAGCCAGATTTAGAAGACAGGTATACATGTTATTAGCTTTACATCTCTACAAATTTATTGAAAATAGGGGGCCAGACAGCAGAGGGGAAAAGACCACAGACTGATCTCATTCCTTACCAGATAATTTGTGTTGATGAAAGTCACTGTGCAGGAAATCGTATGAATTTTATCACTGCAATTGATAAAACTTGAATAAACAGTATCTTGGTAATAAGATAACTATACAGGGTTTGTTGTTGTTGCTGTTGTTTTAAATTCACTACAAGGCTTTCATACCCATCTGACTCAATGTTAGCTCACATATTGGCTTGCATTAGAAATCATGACATGAAGTGTAACTACAAAGTCTTGCTTTACATATCTATATTATAATCTTGCTACCACAAGTTAAAGGGTTGAAGTTTGTGAAAACATTTAAAGTTGATTCAACTCAGTAGTGTAGTGTGCCAGATACTTGGAATCTACTGTCAAAAATTGTTTCTGTGACTTTGCTGAAGATAATTTCCTCAGTAATTATTTTGAACACTGTCACATAACTTCCCCAGCAGTATGAGAAAAGCAGCAAAAGCATTTTTGATCTATTGGCTGAGAAGGAGTAGCAGGAGATGATGCGGCGACCACCAGGTTGTGCTCACAATTCTAGAGAAGGTCCTCAGTGATTTCTGAATAGTTACCTATGTGTCTTTCTCATGGAGTAAAGCAATTTAATGGCAACTAGATAAAAATGAACCATGTTTTATTTTAAATACCAACCTTTTGCTGAAGATTGAGAAAGCAATACCTTCAAATAAAAATAGCTACTTTCTATTTATGGGGATTTGTTTATTTTTAACCAAAACGTAAGAAATAAAGACAAGTTCAGGGTTTTGTAATAATCATTAAATAGTAATTGGCACACCACAATTTCAAGTGTCTGGCATGTAAAGTCAGTGGGCAAATTTCTTTAAGACCGCGGGCTGAACCTGCAGCAGACACGGGTTACGGCTGCTGACAGTTTGTGTTTGCAGAGAGTGCTAGGCACTGCAAGTAGGTACAAAGTTTATGAAACAGCTGTACTGCTACAAAGCCTCTTTGCCAATTCAGGGTTTAATTTTCTGTAAAGCAGAAAATGAAATTCTTCTGAGGAATGGTCGTGGAAATTCATGCTTTATATGAAAGTGAAATGTATCTATTTTAAACATGCCAGGATACTAAAAGAGATACAAAGGTTACTCTCTGCTAATGCAGTAACAATTGTTACCAATACATGGGGCAAAGCTTGGACGAGGAGCAGGTGCGGCTTCATGCGGTTTTCCAGCTTCAACTATTTGCCCAAATATCTAGGGCAAGGTAGATTATGAGATTTGGTAAGTACAAATGAAGTTCTATCAGGAAAAAGTGTTTCATAGTAGACAGAGCAAGGCTTTGAGGTGGGCAGATTAATTGGTGTGAGACTAGCAGACCTTGCATTCTTGTTCTAAATGAATCTTCTCTGCCTTGTAATCTGAGTACGTGCAACACACATCCAAATGTTATGGCCAGAACCCCAGGATCTGACTGGTTAGCATGCCAGAAAAGATTAGGATGAGACAAGGATGTAAGCATTAGAAGCTGAGACCTATGGGCTTTTTCACCCCTGAAAGACAATGTTTTGAACATTAACAATGTGAGTCACATTGGGAAGCCAGTACAGATCCCTTTTTAGCTGCTTAGAACTGGCAAGACCTTCACAGAGAACCAGTGGTATTTCCAGAGAGATACACCTCTTGGGAGTTCTTTTCAAGTCAGCGTCTCACTGGTCACCAGGTTCAGTGCTTCTGCGGTTCTGCAGGGAAGGGTAATTCCAATGAAGAGTTTCACTGGCTTGGAAATTTGTTGTGGTCAAAAAATGCAGACAGCAACAGCAAAATAACATAACTTTCTTATAAGTTTGTATTTTTATGGAGTACACAAATGAGTGATCACACCTTGTTCTGTATGGGATGGCAGCAGAAGGCATGCCAAGGCAGAAAAACCTGAAATGTCAAGCACACTGCATTCCTGTCTCATAAGCTCTGCTGCAGTATTGTCAATAGATGCCAAGAGAAATTTTCTGTCTCAAGTCAATAACTTGTTAAAAGGTAAATATTTAACACAAACGTGCCACTGTTAAAAAATTTATTTGAAAAGAAAAATTGAGGAGCATGTTGGTAGATATAATTTGCTTAATTGACTTTGTAGGGGAAAAACTACTTTGATTTTTCTTTTTTCCATTTGCAACATTCTTTAAAGTAATTTCTTCAATAAAACTCTGGATCAAGAATGGGAACAATAAGTATTTTTTACCAAATAAACAGCATATTTTCCTTAAATTACAGGTTATTTGGAGAGTAAGATAGGGCCCCTGGAGTCTTTTGGTTTGAACACTTCAGAATGCAAAAATGTTTAAAAGTTGAAAATATCCTTTTTATTCTTACACATCCCCTGATTTTCCCCACAGTTTTCTAGAGGCTACCTGCATATTTGGAGGCCTTCCAGAATGCAGAGGGTGAACTAGCCTCAGCTAATCCTTACCTGCCATCTGCAGAATTATTTACTGAGGTAAGTTGATTAAAGGTGTTAGAGTTCACAAATGTTGCTGCAGGTGTAACTTGAAGCCGTGAAGTTGTTCAGGTGTTAGTGATGATGTCTGATCTGATGAAGATTGATGACAGCTGAAGCCAAAAGCTAGCCAGGTCTTCTGGGATTGGAGAGAATGGGTAGGTGGTGTGGAAGCGCGTTGTAGTATTTTCTTTGTGAAATCAAGAGTGGAAGAGAAAGACTTCAGGGAGCAGCTACTGGTGAAGGTCTGCACTGCTGGGAGCGTTTGGGGCTCTGGCTGCTGAAGATGTTGATGGAACCAGCGTGGCTCTGGTCCTGTGGCAGGTAAGAACCTGATGCTAGTTATCACAGCAGTGGAAATTATATGCTGGTTTTCTTCTTTACATCTCTTATTAAATCCTCTTTTTCTCAAGAGGTTGTTGTTTTGCCTCATGCTCAGGATCCTCATCTGTAAAATGTTCTGCTGTTTGTCTAGGAGGTTACTGAAGTGACTTGTAGGCTTTATCTTCTGTGGTGCAGAGAGAGATAAAAATACCAAAGACTTCTCAGGTTCTCTGATCTTTATTTAGCCTGCATTTTGTAAAACTTTATTTCACTTCAAAGAGTATTCTGCTTACATAAGAACTGAAGTGAGCACTTTTGAAGAACAGTCATTTCTATAATAGGTGAAAAGACCCAATGCTTTTCCTAGTCTGTTCGGCTGCATGCTCAGTACCGTGGAAGCAATTACTTGATCAAGAATTCTGTTAAGTTTATGTGGTGATCTTTGGGTTTTCATGAGAACAATGTACTATTTTTTGTGAGTACTTCAGTAAGCAGACTTCTAAATAAATAGGTAGATGAGTGTTATAGTACTGTTTCAACGTAAAAGGTTATGGATTTAGCTGAATATTAAACAACATTCCTTGCTTTGTTTTCCTCAATCGAAAAGTGAAAATTCATTATGTGGTCAATTGGGGAAAAAAAGTCAGACGCCTTGTAGTTTAATGTGAAAAACATCATGTTTTCAAAATGTCACTCTCAAACTGTACAATTGTTTTGCCTTCTTGTTGTGTGTAGTTCAGATAACTCTGCAATGTTTCTATTTAGAATGCCAGAGAACTTGAAGATTTAATTCTGCATCGTTCAAAACTTTGAGATCTTGTCTATAAAGGTGAAAACAATGTTATTTTGGCTTTAAGTGACTACTGAACAGTATGTTTCAAAGTTTTCTTGCTTTTCTCTAGAACATAATGGAGGAGACAGTTATGGGAACTTATATCCAAACTTAACTTTGACCAAAGCTTTGAGACCATAGGCTGCGTTGTCAAATTTTTATAGTTTCAAGGTCTCAGATAAATATAGTCAGAAGGTATTAAGTCCTTTTTCCTATGTATGTGTCACTACTTAGTTTTTCAACTTAAACGACTAGTTCTGTAACTAGAGTAGTTATTGTTGATGGCTAACCCTGTAAAACAGGCTAAGTGCTTCACTGTTTGCATTGGTTTTTGATATACTACACAGATTTCTGCTGTCTTCTGTAGTACTGCTGGTAAGGTGAAATTGTCAAGAAATAATGGAAAAATTTTTCTTAACTTGTTGTGCCTGTGTTCCTAAGGGCTCAAACAGAAGCTAGAACCTACTGTTGTTCTGTGATTTAACACTTGATGAGCCATGGAACGCAATGTGTATTTGTGATATACATGAGGAAAAAATGAGTAGTTACTGAAACACAAAGGGAGGAATTTGGATCAGTTTGTCTATATTGCTACTGTACGTCATCATACTGCAATAATCCAACCCTGATTTTTAAAAATCATTGAAGTCAATAAGTGGAAAATAAACTTTTTCCTAAGTGTTGTAAGCATCGTTAACAACACACTTCGTACTTTGTAGGTAGTATGTGTTTTTTGGTACAAGTGCTGTTTGCTTTGCTTGTTGAATGACATGGATAGGCAGAGTCAAAAAGGGGACAAATCTGATGCATTTATGAAGGAAGTGAGCTGTTGCTTTCTCAGTGTTGCAACAGTGTTCCAGTCTGGTGTGGGCAAATGCTCCTATGGATGTGTGCTAGTGGGTCAGTACATAAATTGCTTCATACACGTACTGAAACTTGGAACTAAGTGTGCTGAATCTATCCAAGCTCAACAGCACACATTACCATCAACCAGGAGTTGTATAATTTGGACCACATGCTAGAAGAGTGGCTGCTGAAGGGAGACCTAGGCTACAGGGTTGCCCCCCTACCTGTGCAACCTGATGTAGGGAACCTGCTCTGGCAGGGGGGTTGGACTCGATGATCTCTTGAGGTCCCTTCCAACCCCTGCAATTCTGTGATTCTGTGAATGAAAACAAGGTCCCCTGAAGGACCTTCTGAATTTCTTCTAGAGACCAGTACAGCACTCAGCTTCTGAGGGAGCAATAGAGAGGCCAATGTGAGCTGTTAAAATCTGGTAATTACAACTGGAGTAGCGCTGTTTTTGAAATCAGAGCAGAAATGGGGAAGAACTGGAAAGGTGCAAGTAAGCAAGCTGGAGGCTTGAACAACCACAGCAGTAGGTTTCAGGCATACGGAATGCTTTGCCTTCGGTGCTGTGAATAGCAAGGTTGTGTCAGCATCTTAAATGACCTGCAGAAGAGAGTGCTGTGCACAGTAATGTGTAGAGAACTTCACAAGAGATTAAATGATGTATCTTCCTAGGTAATCTAATAAAATATGCAAAAAAGTTAGCACAGTAGGTCTTTATCCTCTCCAAGGACAGACCAGATTCTCCTGATGTGAGGGGAAAAATGTATATAAACTTGCACATCAAATTTTCTAAGTATTGAACTACAGAGCTAAACAAGCTGTTTAAGTGCAGCCAGATGCAGTGTTAGGTGTGTAAGTGGAAATCTACAAAGACAACCTCATTGATGTTTTTGTTCTTACTGAATCTTCAGATGGAGGGTACTGTGTATTTTTCAAACCCTAGTAAGCCAAGCTTCCTGTTGTTATGCTGATAAGTGCTTCCGTCTGTAAAGATTGGGGCCGCAATTTATGAGTTATGGGTTGTCTGCCTTCTGTGTGTGGGGGAAAAAAGCCCCAATGCCCAAAAAGAAATGGAGATAATGTAGTGCAGGAATTCAGGAATTTCTGAAACATGAAACTTAGTCTTGCTATTTCTTCACCACTGTGAATATCACAGAAAACTGGAAATGAAAACAAAACTGATCCAGAAAGTAGTAATGGTAATAAGTTTTCAGTTTTGAATTGGGCTACCTTCTTATACTTTTTTGTGTTCGTGTTTAGGGCCAAAGAGTTGCAGGATGGGGATCCTGCATTTGGATCCATGCAGTTGGGGATGATTTTGGACTATATACCTGAGCATCTGATGACTAATACAACAAATTTAAACGTTTTTGGAGCCTTTGGAAGGTGTTTGATAAAGGCCAAACGGCTCATCCACATTGTACAGCTTTTGTTGGTGACAGATGTACTGAGGGTCAAAGACAGCATCGTTTTTGGCAATGTGCTAAAAACATAAGAACTGCTGTATTCTTGCCACTGACTTGTCTGGACAGTTGGAAGAAAACAGTGGAGAGAAATGAGATTTTTAATGACCAGGAAGATCTTTCTGCCTGAACCTGGGATGGCTTTTTCCTTCCTGTGACACCTGCAGACTTGGTCTTAAAAGTTGTTCTTGCCAGTCAGCACAGAAAGCAGTGCTGGACAAGCTACGCTTGGCACAGGCAGATATATATATTTCAGCTTAAAGTAACTCTGGCACAAAATCTGCTGGCTGGCTCTGTCATCTGTTGTGTGCTAAAGTAGGGGAGTTACCTGTGGGGAATTACTGTCTGTCTTGGCAAAAAAATGCCTGAGGTGGGAATATGGGACTCTCTTGAGCATCACTACTGCAGTGATGGGTATGGTTCAGTTCGCCTTCAGTACTGTGGCTTGGAGGAATTCCTGTAGCCATTTTGATTTGGTTGACAATACATCTTTCAATAGCTCATTTAGGAATTGGGTGGTCGAGGGGTAGGACATAAGCATTTAATGGCTTACAGAAAGACCTGTTCTGCCCAGTCTTAAGTTTCTGCATTTCTCACTGCAGGCTCCACTTTATCAAAATGCCTCCAGTGAGGGCACACAGGAGGTGGAGGAGGTCTTTGTGGTGGCCTGGTGTCTCTGCTGCTGTGTGCTCTGGATGCAGTCTCCTAAGGGGTGTTACAGGCCCTGGCTCCCTCAGGGACACCCCTGCTTGCTGCCTGGCCACCATTTCGTATGCACCAGCCCCTGTGCTCTGGGGGGCCTGGGCTGGAGGAATCATGCTGAGAATTGTGCCTCACTGAGAACTGCTCTCACTGGGAAGGGGTGAGCATAGTGGCTCAGACAAGAAGCACTGTATGTGCATTTTTACCTTCCAAGTTGTGCTTGCTGCTTTCCCCTTTCTCAGCTGCTTGTTGTCGGACTGGTGCCTCCGTGAAGCCGCTAGAATTGCTGTCCATGGTAAACTTGACTGGTTTTCGGTGGTGATATGCAAAGGCCTGAGCTAACCTCACAGAAGCTGACAGGAAAAGAAAGAGCTCAGACTCTATTGACACTAGCAATTTTTCCCAGGAAAAAAAAAGGAGTCAGTGTGTTTATTTATGAGTGTTAATGCAACATAGCTTCCTTCAGCTTAGGCCACCTGAGGAAAAGATTTCCTGTCTGGTTAATATGAAGACAGCAAGCACCTCCAGGCTAGATAGAGCAGCTGTGTGCCAAAGCTGAGAAGACCTTTCCAGTTTTGTCTCTCCTCCCTGAAGTCTCACAGAAGATGGATTTCAGAATGTGGTGTCAGGGACGCCCCTGGCCTGTGAGGAAAGGGCAGTGCCTGGTGAGGCTGCCTGGTGTCACACAGGTGGGCCAGGCCAGGCTGAGCGCTGGGCCTGCTCGAATCCAAGCGACCTTGAGGTATGTTGAAGATGCTTGTGGTGAGTCTGAGCAGACATTAATTAATGTAGTTACTGGCTTAGAGTAAGAAAATGCAGGAATGCACTTGAAACAAAGGCTTTGCTCTGGGAGAAATGTGCTTGGAACAACTGTATGAAGTGTGAATGACTTGGGGGATTAGAGGATCCATAGTTGACTTGGAGTGTGCTTTTCTGTTGAGATTTGTCTAACCTTTTAATTTTGTCATTTCTTTGACTCTTACTGCAGGTAGCTAGTGAGGCAAATAACAATTTTCCATGCAATGTGACGTTCTGAAATACCAAGTTGTTGAAACACATGATTTGCATGAAGGGTATAGTTCCTCTGCCATTTCTCTCACAAAAGTGTTATTGGAATTTAATTGCGAAGGCATTAACAACTAAGAGCTGGAAATAAAAATCTTGGGGGTACAAGGGTGGAAGAAGGACGATTCTGTCTATAACTCATTTACATTAAATAAACAGCCATTTCTGCCAGCAGGTCTGATTTCTGTCAATAGGAGTCCTGCTAAAACAAAATCAGGTGTGTCTATTTGATCTCTGAAACTGATTAACTATTCCCGCCTTGATGACTCTGGATGGTACTTCCAGAAGCTTGATAAAGCATAAAGTGCCTGAGCTGTTAAGTGGTGCAAGAAGACAAATGCAGCCCAAGCGGTACCACTTGTTTTCTGAAAGCTCTCCCATGGAGGGGCACAGCTGGATCTGGTAGATGTTTTTGCCTGCAGGTAGTTCCTATCTACATACATGTGCTAAAGGCCTTGTTATTTGCCTAGATTTATTCTAGGGTCATAGAAATCCTCTTGGATGCTGCTTGAGGGAGATCAGCATTAAAAGAGGGAAAATGTTTCTCCTTGAGTACTGCTTGGCTTGGTATCGGTGTAGAATACTAAACATCACCTGACAGCCTTAATTTGCAGTTAATAAAGCTGTTTAGATAACTTTTCAGGGGATGAGGTGAGGAGCGTTTTTAGGCAGAAGATATTATGTATGAGAAAATCCATCCTGTAAATCACTGCTGTGTATGAGATGAAAATGCAGCTGTGTCACTTTTGTCCACTTCAGCAGGGCTTTGCCTGAACAAGGTCACATGAAGCCTCCAAGGACCATGCATTTAAAAGAAGCACTGAAACCGCTTTTCTTCTGTGTTCGGGCAAATACACTCTTACATGATTGTCACGCTTAACTGGAGCTGGAGCTGTCTTGGTAATGCCTTGGCAGCAGTTCCAAGTACTGCCTGTTCATTCTCAAGGGTAGGAGAATTTTGTGGGCAGGCACCAGGCATTTTAGGAGCAGCTGTGATTCAGGGGCTGGAAGCTTGGTCTGTATAAGCATGACTTGCATCTCTGAAATGTTAATGGATGGCTTGAGTTGAAGTGTTGAGTTTTCTTTAGAACCTGGTGGTTTCACGGAACTCTTCAAGGCAGCTGTGGTTTAGTTTTAGTATGAGTGGATGAAGGGGAGCAGATGAGGAAATGAAGATTAGCAAAGGCGCTAATTGTCTGTTTTCAGATTTTGCTATGCTTGCAGCTGTCAGGTGATCAATTGTGCCTGTTGTTGGAGAGCAGGGTGGGTAGAAGAGAGACTATGGGTACCTTCACCACCTGGCTCATCCTTCCTTGTGTATATGTTCTGGGTTGTAGAACTAAGGAAAATTGCTCATCCCTACTTTTTTTCCCACCTGTTCTCCCCAGCAATCTCCCTTTCCCTCTGATACACCATAAAACACATGCTGAAGCCACTTTATTTTCCCCAAACACAACTGTTCTGGCTAGCTGTATTTAAGCGGTTGATGCCGGTATGGGAAATAATGTAAGATCTCTCAAAGAAAATGAACAGATCAGGTAAGGAAAGACTTTCTAAATGCTTCCTGGTTAGAAATAATAGCAACAAAAAAATCTAGAGAAGTCATTTGTCAGCAAATAGTAATGGAATGGCACTATTGGAAAATAGTTACAAGCCAATTTCAAAACTGTAATTTGAATTTGGGTGACAATGAACAATTTTTGCAAGGAGACAAAAAGAACAGGTGTGTAATCATTTCTTAATGGAAAAGTAAAGCAAGGTCATAGTGATAGGGCGAAGACTTTAATAGTCTCTAATTTGAATGCTATGAATAATTAAGACTTAGAAGTAAAGCCAAACAATGAAATAGATGATTCAGGACCTAGGATATGTACAGTTATTATCTAGATGGGTGGATATCACCAGTACTGTTATGAGCCAAGTTTTTTAATCCATTTGTAATATAAATATGGAATTGTCTGCCTCTTTTCTCCACGTAATTAGGGAGGATTTTTTTCTGTACATCTATGCAGCCAAATCCTTTTCTTGCTTTTCTCCAAAAGTACACGTGATATCCTATTCTTTAGTTCTTCAGGATCACAGAGTGTTGCTCAAGACCAGCTTGGAAGTGAAATAGGTAAAATTAAGAGGTGACAGAAATTTACTCTCTCTTGTATTGCACGTCTGTGACAAGATGGCTGTACTCACTGGACCTCGCTGACTAATTCACCAAACTTCCTGAGGAATTACATACTCAGTATGTTACATGATGCAATTATCTCAGTCACTCTCATTTCTTGAGAAAATGATAGTCTGACTAATTTGTTTCTTTTTTGCCTCGAGGTTTTGCATGTAGTTTAACATCTTGTAAAATTAATGCCTCAGAAATGTCATTTTGTTCTTTGCTCCAATCTGATAACTGTTCTTTTCATTTTGCAGCAGGAATGTAATAGTGAATTTTAATTAATATAGTAATCTGTCTTCCTAGAAACAAATTTGTCTTTGAATAATTTTTTAAGCTGAAATATTTTAACAGTAGTAAATATTACTGTTGAAGGAAAACAAATTCAATAATATAATTTCTATGGCTACAGTACTATGTTAAACAAGTTACAAGAGGTAGTTAATTTGACTGTTCCATTAACTCAGAAATATTTTAGTGCAGGACTCAATGGACTTTGAAAATGAGTAAGTCTTGCCAGTCTGGCACTACCGAACACTCTTTACAGACTTCCATGATGCAATAATCTTATTCCTTGGTCTGAATTTTGTTTTCAGAGAACTCTAAGACACTGAGATGAGCTCATCCATGATCTGGCTTGAGTTATTGTAGGAACAAATCATTCAAATGTTAATCATGGTATTAAAATAATTGTGGTGGCTACCTTGGCCTAGGCATTTACTTGAAATGCTTTGAAGTATTTTACTTCATGAATTAATGACAAAATGTAACTCTCAAAAATGCTCATTTTTAATGTATAAAATGGCATTTGTCCATTAAGACAATACTCTTTAAAAAATGAATTTTTGCCTCAGTTAGAGACCTGAACAATTTCTGAAAACATTCAGTTTTGTCACTTCACATGGATGAAAAACTAAATAGGAAGAGAAGCAGATGTTGCTCAGGTAACTGCAGTATTCACAGCTCTGAATCTAAATAATATTTGACCTTACTGTTGCTACTTTCTTATTTATATTTCTAATTGACTTCTAAAATAAGGTACCTTTTTTTTTTTTTTTTTTGTCAAAAGAAAAACAAAATCATTAAAGCTAGTCTGATCTTTCTGGGTATNTCAGCCATGTTTTCTTTCTAGAACCAAAACACAGCTTTGTAGCAGACACCGAGAGGAAGTTTCAGTTAGAAACTAAGACAGTCCCCTTCTGTTCTCTTTGTTTGTATGCCTGTATGTATCTGCATGTAACTTCATGTGATATGAGTGTTAATTTGACCAAGAGGATTAAAAGAAGTCTGCAGGTGTTCTGGTGAGGTGTAAGTAGAGATCATCACTTGAACTTCCTGGTTTTCACACGCTAATGTATCTATTTATTACACATGCAACTTTGCTGGGGTTTGTTAATGAGAGATTTAAGCAGGTGCATTTTCTAAATATACTTATTAAACACAGAATGAATCTAATTAAGCTTAGGAAATTGACGTTACGTTGGTTATATTTCCTATTGGGATGAGGTTGCTCAGATTCATGTGAGAAACCCCTTTCTTGACTCTGTGCCATCTACAAATGAGCACTGCATAAGAGCAAACACTGCATCTTGAGCACTAGAACCGTTTGCAATACGTCTGGAGAAAAAGCTCTGAAGTTTCAACTGTGTGCTGTACAGGGAGCTGTAAGAAGTGTGAGTAATAGCCAGGCAGCAAAAATCTGAAGCAGCAGGCTGAGATTCCTCAGATGAGCCAAGATACTTAACATGCAGTCACAGGGACTTAAAGGCCTCCTTGTTTCCCTTGCTTATCTTGCCAGTATTTGCTGGTCCTCTGCCACATCGGGGAAGATGGGGTGTGTGTGCATTAGCCTGTTGAAGAACTTGCAGGACTATGAGCCAAGGGAAGTCAGCCCTCCTAAAGAGGGATGGTACCTCTGCGTAGGTGCGTCAGGCAGCTGAGTCTGGGAGGGGAAAGAGCTCTGCCTGGGCTGCTGCTAAGGTTTTGTTGACTTAAACTATTTCATCAGAACGCCCGTTTCCTCAGCAGAAATCTCACACTGAGAGCAAGCAAAAAATGTGCTGTGGAGAGTTTCACTGGACAGGAAAATATATAGTAGCAGCCTGCCACAGAACATGTATATATCAGTATTTTCAATACCAATCAAGTACTCAAGTCTTATAATTTGAGCATATAAATCAGCAAAGGCTGTCTTGTTTGTGCTGGAGGTGTTTGTAATGCATGTTTTTATAATGCACATTCCTGAAACACTGATTTAAGTGCACTAATTCTGTGATTCCTTTGATTATATCCTTTAAATTGCTAGTTTAGAACCATTCAGCTCTGCTTTGTCACTGAAGAGCTTCCATCACCTGTATTATGTCTATGTATGTCATAGCTAACATTGAGGAAAATATACATCTCATTTCCTGCAGTCATGTACTTCCTTGGAATGCGAGACTTCAATGGCTACAAAACGGTGGAGGATCCACCAGTGTGATTCTTCCCCCTGCAGCAGTGCCATGCCTTCTTGCCAAGGGACTGGGACTGCTATCCTTTGAGGTGCTGTAGCTCTGTAATGCCACCTGAAAATTTCCACGCTTAGCACCTGTCTTTTAAAATAAAATTTTTGAAGATAACAGATCACAGTTCTCATTAGTTGCGTATGTTTCTGATCTGCAGATCAGGAAAGAAATTCAATTTTCTCTTGTGCTATCTTTGTAGGTAGTGTAAGGTTGCCTGATGAATTCTGTGAAAGCAATACTGATGAACTGTACTTCATTTAATCTAATGTAATAATATAAATAACGTGAAATGAAACTTACTGGCTTCTACTCGATATATACTACCAACTTCATTATGAAAAAATCATATTTTGGACTCTTTAATAATTTGAGGTAAAAATAAATCTGGGAGCATGACTGTATGGTTACCAGTTTAGCACAGAAGTTGCTTGCGAAATTATTTCTCTAATGTTAATCATCACTGGACTCAAATTGGATCGTATTTGGGAAGGGTTTTATTCTGGTAAACTGAGTGCAATTGGTCTTTATAATAAGTGAGAAGATAAGATGTTACCTTTTTTCCTTCATGACATAAATAGCTCCACTCCTGTATCCTTAGGGACTAGGGATGTCTGCTTAAGATTTCCTACACAAGGGATGCTGTGAAAGTAATGTCTCCTGTTTTATGATATTGGTTCACAATGGCAGAAGTGGATGTTGGTGGTACGGCAGTAGAGGCTGAACCTTCCCACCAGTATTCCATCACATGTTGTTGCTGTGCAACAGACAGCAGCAGAGGGGCACTCTGGCACAATGGTGTCTGACATGGAAGCGCAGATGAAGCGAAGGTGTGGAACTGAATTCCTCCATGCAGAAAGAATTGCACCCATCGACATTCACTGATGCTTGCTGAATGTTTTTGGAGACCAAACAGCGGATGTGAGCACAATGAGGCAGTGGCGGTGCATTTCAGCAGTGGCGACAGCAGTCACCTCTGCTGGTGCAGATTTTTGAGAGTGGCATGCAGGCTCTTGTTCATCTCTGGCAAAAATGCATAGCTAATGGTGGTGACTGTTGAAAAATAGCGTTTTGTAGCTGAGATGCTGATGTTGTGCTCTTTGTATCTGTTGTATTTCCATGGAAATAAATAGGAGGCATTGCTTTCAGAGCAACCTATGTCTGTCAGGAGAAGGTAATGAGATGATAAAAAGCAAGAAAATTGAAGGTCTGGGACTGTATATCTAGGCAAAGTGATGATCTCATAGCACTATTGATGTTCAGAACTTGCTTCCTTGGCTGTTTCCAGTATCATGCTCTGTCATATTTAAGCATTCTTGAACCTGTGACCTTGGCATGTATGGTGAAATGCTTCTTTACCTGTTAGTTGCAAGCATGAGCTGTAGCCTTAAAGACCTTTGGTCTCCAGAGATCTCATATTTGGGGACTCTGCAATGATGTCCATCTCTGCTTCTTGGGGAAGGTGCTTTGTATAATTATATATTGTGTTACGTTGCCTCGTGTGCCAGTTAAGCGATTTACTATCATAACTCTGGATTTTAGCCCTGTTGAGTAAGTGCATATATTCAGCCAAGTAATATCTATTTATAATGCAATGGTTCAATTTTCTCTTGGCTCAGATTTTCTATTCTATCTTCTCCAATTTATATCCAGTCTGTGCTGTACTGCACATTCTTCACAACTCTGTATTTAATCAGTCTGAAACTAACCTTTAGAATCCACTGCTTCATTGTTGTGAGAAAGGATAGGAATGTTAGTCCCACTGAGGTGATAGGAGTTACTTATTAGTATGTCTCAAGTCTTGTTGACAGTAATAAAAATGGTTTGAATACCAGTTGCTTTAGGAATGACGAGAACGACACGAAAGAAAGGCAAAAGCGGGATTCTGGGCTTTGAAATCTTGCTAGAAGCATCACAAACAACTTTCTGTTATGGGTTCTCTCCTTGTAGGAAGTGGTTGTTCTTATACCCTTCCCCAGGATAGGTGTTGGCTTTCCAGAGATCTCTCACAAGCTGCTTTCACAAGCTGTTTTCCATTCCCACTATATAAAGGATGAGTTATTGCTCCTTTATGTAACCTTTGTGCTATTTTGCTGTGAAACTTAAATGGCAGATGAAACAACTTGTACCATGTTAAGATGGAACCCTGAGAGCCAGTCTTTTTCTTTTTTTTTTTTTCCCCCTGTAATGACTTGTGCCTTTGTCATACGGAAACATTATTGCTGTTCACTTTGCTCTGCAGGATCTGCAAGTCACACTACTAATATAGTTCTGACACAAATGGTAGCCCGTGGTTTCATATCCTTTTTGGGAAGACTGATAGGTTTCAATGTTTCTTGCTGAGCTTTGTTTTCAACTCTTTAGAGAAATAAATGAACAGAAAAACCCCTAAAAATATGCGTCAAATCTCTGTTCCCTCAGTCATTGTCCACCGCAATGCTCCACTTCAATGTTCCCCCATGCTACTAATGCATTCTTAAAAGCCTATGGCAATACGATGCCGTTGTCACCAGAATGTGATACTCAGCATGTAGAAATTTCAGTATTTTGCCACTTTGTCAATATTTCTCATTCTTAACCTTAGTAGAAATTTCTACCTCCTCTGCATCATTTTTGTGTAAGGGATAATGGTACAAAGAGCCAACTTGCATAATGATTGCCGCCATATGCGAATGTTTTGGTTTTTTTAGCTTATCCTAAAGTACTTTTTAAAGGTGCTCTGTGACTCAGTAAGTCATAAAATCATCAACATGAAAACCTCCTTGTTTGTACATATCTATAAAATATAGCGTTAAAAATAATTTGTTGTCTGGTAGCTATTTTTAATAAGTTAGAAGATTTGCAACTGATATTTTATAAGGCATTTATCATATTGTTGTTCCAGATTCCCTTTCTCTTTAGCTCCCTCCTACGGATTTCATTATTTTAAATCTCAATTCTTGCCATCAGAGTTAAGTCTGATATGACTCTCTCACTTCAAGGAAAAACAGATGGCAGGCAGTATACAAAACTGGAAACTGACTGCAAAATGATTCTGTAGAAGAATACTATTGATGACAACTGAAATCCTAGTGCCAAAACCTGTATAACTAGGTTGTCACGCTGAGACAATAGGAAGTTATTGTGAACTTTTATTTTCCAGTCTAGCCAAATTCAGTGCCAGGTGGCTCTGTCTGGTTGAGTTGTGCTAAAAACAGATACAAACCACTGTTTTGAAGAGAAAAACCTTCCTGGTGCAGTGGTCAAAATTCTAGCTCTCTGCTATAAAAATTAGGGGGTGAAATACCTCTGCGTGCTGCTTTTAGGGAGAAGAACAACATTTCTGTTGGGGACAAAATGAATGCATTTTTCCAAGTGCAAGACAGAGACAGTAGGGTAAAATCTGTTGCTAAATTTTCTAGTTCTGGAGACAAAAGAGTATTTATCATTTGGTAGATAAGAAAGTTCATCACAGAAAAAGAAAACATTTAACGAACGTACCTCCATATAGAATAAGTAGTACTGTATGTTTTAACAGTTCACCTTAAAATGAAAAGTTTGCTATTTCTCTTTTCTATATTCATCTGTCTCCCTTCAGTAAATTCACTATTTGTATGACTTTTGAGCAGTGTAAATGTTCATACAGTTGACTTTCCTGGAGCAGCACTCAAAAGGAGGAAGAAAGTGGCCATTTCACCTCTAACATTTTTAAAAGCAGAGTACATGACTCAACAGGCAGTTGCTTGCAAGAAAACTTTTATGCTTATTGTCTAATTTATAAAAATTTTTAATATAAAATTTCCTAATTGGCTAGGTTTCACTTTTTACCCTTTTCCTCAACATCCACCACGTCTCACTGGGATTGTCTACAATTTAAAGCAGTTATGCAGTCAAGTAGCTGTGTCTGTGCTGAGTGTAACAAAGCTGGCTATGAAACTTGTATCTGTAATTTGGGTTGCAGTTCCGAAGACCTGCATGATCACAACAGAACATTGTGTGATGTTGTAGTCAGTTTAGGGCAAGTTGTTGTAGAAGTGGTGTGTAAACTAATATGTAAACCACATCTTACCTAGTAATAAATTATTGTCCTCCTACTGATGCTCCAAAATATACTCTGGTTGTAGTCACTTTCCACTCTTACTGCTGCCAGTTCTTTCTGTCTTTGGATTTCGTCTGTCTACTCCAATGTCTGCCAGAATGACAATGATCTGTCTTATTGTTTCATTTCTGCGCCAGCTGTAGTTCTCACCTTAAATCATTTCCTCGGCCTTTCCAGTTGTTGGTTCACTTCCATTCCTCCTGTCTCTTCTCCCTCTCCTTCCTCTGTGTCTTGGTGCAGTTGCTGTAGCATTGTGGCTCTTGCGCTACATGGGACAAACCAAACTGCCTTTGTTTTCCCACTGTCAGTACTGCTAGTTCTCTTTTATTGTGCTTGGGTAGCTCTGAGATACAGACTATTAACCTGGATGTCTTATGTTTCCTTGGAAATAATAGTTAGAAATTCAGAAAAATGTGACAAAATCAATCATCTTACCTTCTCAACACTTCTTAAGTGAACCTGGAAATGCATCTTTCCAGGAGGCAGTGAGGTGAAAATGACTTCTACTCTTTACTGCTTTCTCCCAGTTTTCATTGACTTTAATAATTAGTAGCCCACTAATTAGAGAATGCCCTGAGAAAGCAGCTAAAAATGTGTCAACACCCAGAATTGTGAGCTTTATCCTAAAACTCTATCTAGCTTTTCTCTCTGCAATCAATGTACGTAGGGGTCTTCGGCTCCTGAATTTGTTTGCCCTGAAGAAACTATTGGCAGGACTGCGGCTGCTGTTGTAGGCTCCCTACAAGGGACTCAGTGCCTTGTCACTCTTCAAAGTCTTTCTCCTGTTCCTTTTGCTTTGTTTTTTCTCACTAAGTCCTTCCTGAACGGAGGGTGATGCCATTCATAATCTGTGAGGTAGAGACGACTGGGCCAGCCATCAGCAGATATTGACTATAGTGCATCTTCGACAGGTTTGGTGCCAGCTATTTTGAGCCATGTGGAGTCAGTCAATGCAGAAGTGTTCTGCCACTGCTGGCAGCAGTGACGGCAGCTCTCTGAGCTGCTGCTTGTTCTCTTCTGCCACTGAACCTCTGGCTGTTGAAAACCAGTGTTTCTCTGCACTGAAAGGAAAAGGCTTGCATCTTTATATGTGTACATCTGTAATCTGTCGTCTCCTGAAATGGATTTAAAACTATTAGCCTACTATTAATAGCTATTTTGACATAGGAATCCTTTTTGATCGTTTTGACTTTATCTGATGAATTGTTGACGCAATTGATGCAGAAATATAATGACATAATTGCTACTTCAGATATCTTAGTGTCAGACCGCAATAATCATTTGGAAAATGTCGGGATGCACCCTCTGAGTTAAACTCGATGGCTCAGCATGTTTTAGCAAATAAAGTTGTTACTCAAGGGAATAGGAAACACAGTTTGGATTTTCAGTATCTTTGACATCAGTTGAGAGCTTAATGCTCAGGAGTTGGGAGGTGGGAAAAGATCAAGTAATGGATGTCATTGTCTTGACAAATATCACAATATACCTTGCCAAATATTTCTCTGTTTTTCATCTAGGGATATGAAGGCAAATATTCTGTGTTTGTTTTGCTGGAAATAACCAGTGAAATACAATACACTTGCACAGCTGAGCAGAACAAACTGCTCAGCAATTGTATCCCTTCCAACATGTGGAAAAAATGCTTTGGAAATTTATTGGGGAAAGTGAGTCAAATGTGTATAAGGAATTCAGAGAAATTTGTTTATAGTGTTACTTCTTCCGAGTCCTAACTTGCTGTTGCCCAGAAAGCTAAGCTCTCTGCAGTGGCACATTTTTTACCTTTGCATGTGAAAAGTAATGTACCTACCTGGCACCCCTTTTTCCTTCAAACAGCAAAAAAGCTCTGCAATGCTGCCTACTGATGTCAGTGAGAAGGCTGACTTAAATGGGACTGGATGTCACTTTTGCACTTGGTGTGTTTGAGGAGAAAGGCATCTCATATCTATTACGGTTTGCAGTTCACAGTATGAAAATAAGAAGAAGCATTTTCAGGCCTCCATCAAGACAAAAGAACTTTAAGTAGCAGCTTTGGCTCAAATACCATAATATTTAAAATAAATAATACTTTGTAAAAAATCTGTTTGTATGTAATCTGCCTTAATATCATATAGCTTAATTTACAGTTTTAGATCCTGATCAAGTTTTAAATGTTTTGCAAGTAGTTGGTCTGCATCCAGACAAGCGTAGGAAAAACTGGAAAACGGCTGATCATCTTACATAAAATTTTGAAGAATAACTTGAAAAACACTTCTTGAATGAAAAATAGAATAAACTGTTTTGACTTCAAAATCAATCTTTTAATTCACACAGTACTAAAAAATGACATTTCACCTGTTCTTGTAATAAGCTTCACATTTATTTGAGTAGAGAATCATGAATGGTGATGAATTACCTATTAATGGAGCAGCAGAAGAAATGATCTCAGGAGATTAATTCAGTAATTAGAATTAACCTGCGTTGCCTAAACTTGATTAATTTATTCCAAGTTATTTTCTGCTCTGTTGGGATTTTCTCTAAGAAGATAGGACTGCATTATCAGCAAATAGCATTTGCTGTTATGCTTGGCTGTCCACTCTAATCTGGACATGCACTGTTCCACACAGCCCACAGGAAAACCTTTTCTGGTTCAGCTGCACTTTGTCTTATGGTAAAATTAATTGGTAACCACAAGCTCTATTATAATAGGGCTATTATTGAGCTGCTTTTTCAGTTGTCAGACATAGCTGAGGCACTTGAAAAACCACTATTCCTTATGCTGTTGATTGTGAAGAAATAGGCTTTTTGTTGCTATAGTCTTAGAGGACTTTGACATGGAACTTTGGCATTTTATGGACACAAACACATGTATTAAAAACAACAACAGCAACAAAATACAAACTGGTAAACAAAAAAGCCACAACTCAATACCAAAAATTAAACAGCAAAACAGTTTGACTTGACGACTGAACTGATGACTTGCGTTGAGTTTGTGCACCCTGGGAGAACCCATTTTAATAAAAGCAGGAGAGGCAAACTTTTTAGTTAGCCTTTGCAAACCATGTGAGGTGTGAGGCTCAATGCAGGAACAACTGAATAAAATTTTATGACCTCTCCTTACCAAGCAGATTAGGTGTAATCATACAGTGGCTTCTCCTGGCCTCAGTGCCTGCATCTTTTTCATGCAAAACATTAGATTGATGCAGTGGTTCCTGTCTGTTACATGTTCAGAAGGCTGGAAATCATTGTGGCTGTCAAGAGAGGACTGGGGAGTAAGAAGCTGTGGTTGCACAGCTGAAGGGGAGACACCAAAAGGCAAGGAAACTGTTGCTGTTGACAGTAGCATTCACTTTGTCCAGCCAAGGTAGAAACTCTGCACTTTTTCTGTTGTTATTTGATTTCTATTCTACCCCAACTGTTCTCTGTATGACAGGGATCTAGCCTTTGCCCTTACTCGGCTGTGCCCATGGATGTGAAGAGTAATTAACCATGATAAAGAGCAAATAACCATGACAGTACCTGGAGTGCTGTGTCCAGTTCTGTGCTCCCCAGTACAAAAAAGACAGGGATCTCCTGGAAAGAGTCCAGCGGAGGGCAAGAAAGATGATAAAGGGGATGGGGTTGTCTCCCTTATGAGGAGAGGCTGAGCTAACTGGGTCTGTTCAGCCTGGAGAAGAGACAGCTGAGAGAGGATCTTATCAATGTTTATAAATATCTAAAGTGCAGGAGGCACAGGGACATGGCCAGACTCTTTTTGATGGTGTGCGGTGATAGGACAAGGGGAAACGGCCACAAACTGGAGCATAGGAAGTTCTGCACAAATGTGCGTAGGAACTTCTTCACTGTGTGGGTGACAGAGTACTGGAATAGGCTGTCCAGGGAGGCTGTGGAGTCTCCTTCCCTGGAGATATTCAAGACCCGTCTGGATCCCTACCTGTGCGACCTGCACTAGGGAACCTGCTTTGGCAGAGGGATTGGACTTGGTCTCTCGAGGTCCCTTCCAATCCCTACAATTCTGTGATAAGGTTGCTAAGCTTGCTTCCTTTGAAAGAAGGTGTACCAATGAAGCTTGCAGCCTCAAACACAAGGAATAATTTAAGTACCATGTAGGCACAGAAAATCTCATGTCCTCAGATGACTTCCTCCTGACTTGTCCAGCAGCAGCGACCTTTCAGAGGAAAGGCCGATGCAGGCAGGCAGTTCTTGCTCACAGATGTGAAACTAGTTGGATTATTTCAGTCACTTTGCTGAGAGCTGTAGAATAGCAGGTTGATTGCAGGAATAATTTTGTAACATTGTTTTTCAAGCTTTCAAACTGGCATGGAAAAGACTATAATCTGTTTCCATTCTCCAGTTGTGTTTGTTCTACAATTTCCAAGCCCACCCCACCCCGTTTAGAAAGTTCAGTCACACAATATTCTGGGCTTCAGAATTTAGCGACAAAATCTTTTTTTTCCTTTTATTAGGATCAGATACTGTAGCCTGTTTAGAACGGTTCTACATCTGTAATGACAAGAGGTGTGCAGTTCGTTCTGATAAGAAAACAGTCTTCATGAGGAAAAGCTTGCAAAAACTGTAGCATGAATAATTGCAAGAGGTGCTTTTAAATTGTACAAATAGGGATCATTTGAAAACTGAATTTGTTGTGCAGTTGGGGTGCTAAGAATATGATTTACTATTAGATTCTCAGTGGCAGTTGAACAGAGGTAGGCTCCTGTAGGCATGAAACGAAGTGAGATTAACAGGAACTCTGGACACTTAGCTTCTGTACGCTAACAGGATTTACAGTCATGGTTGGTAGTTCTACAGCCTCTATGTTTGCACTCAAGAAGTGACACTTCACCTTGGCTTCACTTTTTCCTTCTCCTTCCGCCCAGTTGTATTCGCTTCTGATGGCTCTTGCTGCTTTCTGGCCATAACTAGCCCCCAGCAAATCATAGTTTTGCATGTGTTGCTTTTCATTGCAGTTTCTCTGCTTTTCTTCCCTTGTGTCATGTTTTTCCCCATATGATTGCACTGAGAGCTTTTAGACTATCTGCTGTTCTGTCTGTGATGCCTAGCACGATATAGTACCATTTGTGGTTGATGCCTAGTCATGATTAGAATAGAAATGAAGTCAGAGCAAATAGGTAGCAAAAAATGTAAGGTATTTATTCAAGTTAAACTAAAAGAAAAACTGGAGACAATGTTATTCAGGTGAAATGAGAGAGGAAAAATGCATCAAAATGTATATTTAACTCTAGCTTAATTCCTCTCCCCAGGTAAGTGAAGAATACAATGAAATCTTTGAAAATTTAAAAAAAAAAAAAAGTATTTTGCTGTGGAAAAGTAGTTTTATAGCTATACTTTACGAGGGAAGTGTTTTCTTATGAGTTTCCTCATTTTTCAATAGCATTTCCTGTTTTTGTGAGAATATGTACATCACTTTGAAAGTAATGCGTCCTATTTCATAGAGCAAATTTTCAGCTACAAAACATTCTTTTTCAACACAGTCACCACTGTTAGCTGTGCATTTTTGCCAGTGATGAACAGGAGCCTACATGCTGTGCTTGCAAACATCTGCACTAGTGCAGGTGACCCCTGTCACTGTCTCCCCTGCTGAAGTGCACCACCCACCGCCTCGCTGTGCTCACATCCACTTCTTGGACTCCGTAAACATTCAGCAAGTGTTGATGGATATCAATGAGTGCCGATTCTTCCGCATGAAGGAATGCAGTTCCACACTTTTGCTTCATCTGCACTTCCATGTCAGATGCTGTTTTGTCAGAGTGCCCCTCTGCTGCCATCTGTCGCACAGCAACAGAATGCAATGGAATATTGGTGGGAAGGTTCAACCTGCACTGCCATACCACCAACATCCACCTCTGACGTTATGTGCCAACATCATAAAATGAGAAGCATTACTTTCAGTACAGCCCTCTTGTATTACATGTTTAAATGTGTACGGATCTACAAATGTCTCTTGAAACTAAACAAATCAGTCTCCCACTGGGTTACTGCTTTCCAGTTTGGGGCTTTGATCTGGTATAAACATAACCGAGTATTATTGGTACTGCTTGCAGTGCAAACTTTATTTCTGTTCTTCTACCTCAGCTACGTGATGCTTCGCACATCTTCAAGGTTAAAAGTCTAAAATATGTGCATTCAACCTGGAGAAAATCTGCTGAGAGCAAGGGCAGCCTCAAGTGTGACAAAACAAATCCAAGATAAGAGATGCTCGTGGCTGTACATACCCTTTGCCTGCATTACATTTTATTTTAAACAACTGCAACCTCAGTTCTTCAGGGCACCATTTGCCAAGCAGTAGTGCCAGCCCATAGGTCAGTGGCATCCCTCCCAATTCTTTTACAATTCACTGTGTTGGGGAGAAGTCAAGGGGGACGGCTGATTATGTATATGAATGCCCTCCTTATCCCTACATGCCCCATGAAGGGAGATCTACAACGGGAAGCACAACGGACAAGGAAGACAGCCAGCTGGCCTTCACCAGTGCTTCAGACAGACTCAGCCTGGCCTTGAATCCTGAAATAACCTGCCTGCCTATTACCATTAGACTGGAGTTCAGGCATGCATATCTTTATTGAAAGTAGGTCAAAACCACAGAGTGAAGATGAAAGCAGGTCTGTTCGCTCTGTAAAAGCAGATCAACAGGTTATATTTCTGCTGAAATAATTCTGAAGGTATTAATCATGTTCTGAAATTCATTAATCTCTGAGACTTCTTGATGAATTTTTGCTTTGATCTTTTAGTTGCTTGTGTCATCAGTCTTGGTATCTCAGATCATTGTGTAGGCACCCCCTACACCAATGCAGATGTACAAGTCTGTTGTAGTCCAGGCAATGGCAGAGAGATACAGACATAGTGTATCTAGCAGTTTAGACACAAGTGTATCTAGACTGCATCTAGAACTTGCTTGGTTCTTCCCTGTTTTCTGTTGGGGATTGTGGTATAATTGTTATTGTACAGAAGGTATACTGTGACTGCCAATGAGGCAGGAACACTTTATCCTGCACGGAGCAGAGTACCACTGATTATATTGCACTATTTGGGTAGAACTACAAGGCATGATTTCTCATCTCGGTGTCTTTTGAGACATCTTATTTTAGTGAAGATCATACTAATTTTTTCTCTATATATAGTGGACACTTTCTTGAATGGTAGAATACACCCAAGGGGCTGGCAACTGATGTTCTTTTTCTTAGCAAGGTGCGTTCACACGGCATAATATTTGCAGCCTGGTTTTGTTTGCCAACCGAGTCATCATTGGTAAGCCTCTCTTTTCAAATGTGACTGCATCTTCACTGCTTTAAGGGGTAGTTATCAGAGATCATTCAAAGCTGATAGGGAAAACATAATTGCAGCTGTGGCTGAGGGGAGGCGATGGGAAACTATTTTCCCTTGGGGGGAAAAGAAAACTACTGTAGCACCATTATTTTTGTTTGTTCAGACATAAAGTAAACTATTCTTCTGTCCTCAGTTGATTATTGTTGTTTCATAAAAGCACATAAATGCCTTCAAGGTGGCAAATCTTATGTTTGGTGGTGTAAAGTGTAGGGAAAAACTCTGGAAGAGGCCAAAGCTTTTTGTTTCTTGATTGTTTTAAGCCTCCTCTCCTGTTGCAAGTTTGCTGCAGACCCATGATTTCAGTGTGGAAATTATCTGCTGTTTCTGGAACAATTTTCTTCCATAAATCCAATTCCACACTTCTGTTTCATCCGTACTTCCACGTCAGACGCCATTTGGTCAGACTACCCGTCTGCTGCCATTTTTTCTGCAGCAACAGAATATAATGGAATATTGGTGGGAAGGTTCAGCCTCTACTGCCATACCGCCAACATCTACTTCTGCCATCATGGGCCAACACCATGCTACATGAGGCATTACTTTCGGAGCAGCCTTGTACTTATAAACAGCAGGGAGCATTATGATGAATTGTCAAGAGCATGTTTCCCAGAGCTGCTAAGCTCTTCAGCGTAGGCTATTTCTGGATCACCTGATGTCTAGAGGTATTGGAGCTTTCATTTTATTTCCTTTGTGCTTTGAACACTTGTCACTCTACCTGCCTCTCCCACAAAGCTATCATTTTTCAAGAAAGACAGAAGGTCATTTGGGAACACAGAGCTCCTTTTCTGACAATAGCTAAGCGTGTGGATCTTGGAATTGAACTGTGAACAGAAAGAAGCATGAAGTGGAAACTCGCTCTTCTTAAACCTTTCAGATGCTTTCCAAACTGTGACTGTTGCAGGAGCTGCCAGCATAAATATGACCATGTTTACTCTTAAGCACAATCAAATAAAAGCTTTTACTGATCTTGGAGAACGCTTCTTTTTTTAAGAAACTTTATTTGGGAAAAACAACCCAGCAATCGCAACAGAAAAATCTTGAGAATCTTTGTTGTTTTAGCTAAATGTATAGATTTACTAAAATAGAGGAGGCTGGCAAAGCTGAATTCCAATCAAGACAGTAATCATAGTGCATAGAGAGCTCTCTTCAGGAAGATGATTAGTCAATTAAAATGCAAATAATTTGCAATCTGCATAATATTTTGAAGTATTTGATTTAGGGGAACTCTGCTATAAGTAACCATAAAACATTCGCTGTGTTTGCATTTGAAAGCGTGTGGTTTGTAAAAGGATTAGTGAACCAAAGCAGAGTGATGTGATGTCTCTGGTAGAAGGCAGGCTGTTTCTGTGAGCCTTTGTGTAGGCTCAACATGGGTACAAGTTTGACTTCACAGGCCTGTGCCTGTTCTCTCACGTAAAATTGAATTCACTGTACTCAGAGTCCTTGGCTCACAGCTTTCCTGTGAGACCTCAGCAGACCCAAGTGGTTTTGTTTCATTAGAGAAATCTGTTCAGGTCTTGTGAGTGGGGCTATGGGAATAAATGACTTTATTTTCCTCCCCCTCACCACCCCGTGTCTGTTGCAGGATGAAGAAAAAGAACTCAAAGGCAGTCACCCAAACCTGATTTGAATCAATTTAATCAATTTCTACGTCTTCAGCTGCTATGAAAAACATGTCATGACTTGGCACAACTTTTTTTTGGTGCATTTGCAAGAACAGACAACAAAGATCTATCTTCACAGTAGCGGAGGAATGGGCTGCTCTTTTGTGTCATAATCCAGTACCAAAGGTACCTACCCAGCAAGTGGGAGACTTGAAATCACGTCCTTCCTCCCAGGAGGATGCCCTTACCTGTTAGAGCTGTCCAATCTTGTATAAAAGAATTAAATAGCTGATGAGATGGAACAGGAGAAGAGTAGCTCTTCAGCCTGCCGGCAAGGATGTACTCTCTAGGTAGGACATAGGGTTTTTACTCTCTGCTCTAGTGATTTTGTTTCCTATAGACCTTGTCTTGCGTACAGAGAAAATATCTCTCATCAGACTCCACAGCGTATGTTTTTTGGTAGAGGATGGGTCTAGATAAACATTCAGTTGTTAAGGCAAAGCCTCGGTATTGAAAGGAGTCTCTGTCAGGACACCTAGCAGCATCACTGTGGTCAGGGCATTTCCAGAACAGAGAGGGCATGGGACTAAATCCTAATGAGCAGAGGCAGGAATTGAACTCATATCTCTTATATGCTTGACTGCCTTAATTGGGGGAACTTTCAGCTGAGTGGGAATAGAACTGCTACCAGCGACTTCAGCAAGAACAACTCCATGCTTTTGGGAGACTTGCCACTAGAAATGATCAATATAAAATTACAGTGATAAAATTGCCTTCTCAAGATTACTAAATACTTATCTGTCCATGGAGCAAATGAATTATCATTTTAATCTTTTATATAGGTTTTTCCCCTTTGCTGCCTCTCACTGACATAGGTGCAATTTGTCCCAGCGTTTCACTCAGCTGTTGTGGCTCTGGGATGAGCATATCCCTGCATCCAACTCTGTCATGTTTTTTTCCATATCTGAAAGTCAAGGCTGCCTACAGAGCCTGTTTGTTTGTCTCATCTATTGTTCTGTGGATGTAGCACGTCCATCTCAGCAGCATCTTGTGGGAAGAGGTTGGATTTACCAAGCAATACAGACTGGATTAAAGCCATTATTTACCCTTCCAGTGTGTAAGTTGAAACCTTTTCTAAATGGGAGTTTAATTCTTTTAACTCTTTGACTTCTGATTAGCGACCATTGCATTAGCAATTGTAACACATGAATCTCCTGGTATTTTATGCTTTGGTACACCCAAGTTGAAAGTCAATAAGAAATAACATTTTCCTTTTAAGATGACTGACACCTAACAGTTTCATCATGACCCGCCTCCTTGGGTCACTGTCTCCTGTTCAGTGTTATCTCAAGTCTCGTGCATAGACACCAAGTGCTGTCCTTTTATATCAGCTGTGTAACTCACTAGGCAAGAATGTAAGCTGTACATACATATAGGTATATAAAATAGAAACACAAAAAATAGAGAAAATAAATTTGTTTTTCAGAAATACCTTTAGCGTGTTAGCTAATTTTAGCCCTCTCAGAAGTGTCAGCTTTTCTTCATTCTGCCTCATTGTTTGACCACTGCCTGAAGGCTTTCGAAAATTGACTCTGGTTGTCCATTCATTATTATTCTGTCCTCTTTCATAATAGTAGGTAGTTTCTAAAATGCTGAGCAGCACTGTCAGTAATTATGGAATGCTCACCTACTTACACTGAAGAAGGAATACAATCAAACTCAGCTGTATTCTGGACAAGGTGTTCTGGTATTAATTAATGGAATCTGTGGAGCTGGCTGCAATGCATTTTTCCTGTGACACACTCCCTTAGAAAGGCTTTCTTTACAGTAGGAAAGGTAACCTATGAAAAGATCTAAGGGCTTTCTGGTTTTGCCAGAGCATCTCTGCACACCTTCCTACTGCGTCTCCCCATTGATCTCTCCCCACCACAGTTTTCACTGATTTTAAAAATAAAAAAAAATAAAAAAAAAAAAAAAAAAAACCTCAACAAAAAAAAAATATAATTCACTTGAGGTGTTCTTGATGTATCTGAACCCAGAACATACATCTGGGGTTGATGATAAATCCATTGTAGCCCTTCTGGTTTTTCAGTCGTATAGTAACATTTGCTCTTGCCTTGCTGATCTGATGCCTTCTTGGTTTGAATGTTAATGAATGTGTGATGTACAGAAAGCAGTCAGTACAAGAGTGGAGAATTATCAAAATAACTGAGTAATCTTGCTTGTCTTGAATACGACGTCAGAGAAAGATTAGGAACCGGAACCTGAAGGTTATTGACTGAGTAAGTCAGATCTGAGCTGGTGGAATAAGTATTGCAGGAAATTATGGAATATATTGGAAGACTGAGGTCTCTATTTTTTCCCCCCTGCTTTCTCTGTCATACCTACAACTGAATGTATTCTGAACACTGTTTCTAGCTGAGAAGCTTCTTGTAAGTCATTAATCATGAGTGCTAATCTGCATCGAAGAGATATCTATTTGTTGACTTCATTTGATTACCTTTTTTTTAATTAAGAATTCATGTTAAGCTTTTATAGCACCATTTATTAAAAAATTAAAAAAAAAAGTCAAAACAATCACAATCTATTTTCTGTTTCTCATAGTGGTCTTTAGAACAAAAAAAAGTCTGTGGCATAATAGATTGAAAAGTATGCAGCAAACAGAAAAAATTCTTCAATCTGAAGTTTTCCTCAGGTACCTATTTCATTTGAGAGATACTGAACAGAATGATTTCTGGATAACAGCTGCTTAATTGAAAACATCTTGCCTTTAGTGTTCTGCTGAGAGTTTACTTTACAGGGTCAGAACAAAGGGCCATATGGTTCCCTAGAGCTGTATCTAAGAGCAGTCCACAGTGGATATGTTGGACAGAACAGACTACAGTCATCAGCTTACTTCCAGCCTTCAACAGAAGCTGTGATACATTTACATGGGATAGAAGGCAGACCTGAAAGGGGACCTCTCGTGAGATGGAGCACTCGCTTTTCACCCCAGTGAATACTGCTGTGCTTGCAAAACTCCTAATGAAGCTGCAGGTATGCAAACAAAACTGGGCCATTATTATCATAGCTTTGTTTCTTCTGGGTGGTATGGTTGTACAAAGCACAGCTCTGCCAGTCCATTTGTGTTCCTCTCAGTTTATTATTGTGGCTTTCCTATCCCAGCAAAAAGCTCTCACTGCAATGAGATACTGACCTGCATAGTTCCGAAGTCTCACAAATATTCAATTTGTAGCAATAATTCCTGATGTTCAACTGAGCTGCACAACCTGAGCTGAGATCTTCCACAAGCTTTTGGAACAGGTCCAAATTTTTTTGGAACACTGGGAATAATCAATTTTTTTACAGTAAATCTTGAGAAGCTGAGTGTGTTTACTGATACTGATCAGTTGCAAGCATTCTGGGCCAGAGGCCGGTTATGCACAATTGTTTTGGAAGTACAGAGAGTATTTATTCAATACAGATAGTGACTTAAGGTATAGGAGCTTGAACTTAAGGTATTGTGGCTTGAACTGAGTTGCTTTGACTCCAAGATCACCACCAGTGTATTCAAGTCACTTCAGTGATTAGAAAGGAGATCTTTCTGACGTTGCAATGTGTCTTAAATCAGGTACAAAATTTTAATAGCATTGTTTGTGCCTTAAGAGATGCTCTGTAGATTCAACTTATCTATCTCCTGGACGAAGTACAGTCATACAGACTTACAAAATAAATTGTGTTTTCTGTTGATTTTTTTTGGTTGTTGTTTGTTTTTGTTTTTAGAATTAGGGGTAAAATAAGCCTGTAAGAAACATTTTCTTCTTGCTTAGCAGAACTTGCCAGTTAAAAGCTATTCACATGGGGAACTTGCTGACAGTCTCATAAAGAACTCAGAGTAGAAGGTCAAAAACAAATGCTTATTATGTCAGCTGAAAAACATACAGATAAATCAAGTTACTTTTTTAGAACATGCATAATAACAGCTGATTCTGCAGAGCATGTGGGCTCCGCGGAGACATCATTGGCATTGTTTGAGAAATTCTGAATGTGATTTTGTATTTTTTTAGTTACTAATTGATTTATCCTACTGAGAAGTATGTTATGATAATTTTTCATGTAGTTATTTAAAAAAAAAAAATTCAGAAATGTCAAACTGCCCTACAGCAGGACTGAAAACTTGTTAATAACAAAGAATTAACAAACTGCTGACATGAAGATTGCAAAGTTGGGGACGTATTCAGGGTCACTGTGCCTCATTGGGATTCAGGAAGAGGCAAGAACCTACTTAAGGAGAGTGCAGTGGCTTCCTGTGGTTGGATGGCTGTGCTTGAGTAGCTGTTAGAGAGGCTGGAGGTTTGAGTACTAGGGAAAAAAAAGCCTGAAATCTGTGGAATTTACAGAAGGTAATGAATCTGCAAGCTTATCTGCAAAGGTCTTGTGAACTACGAAGTCTGACCTTATTAGGTGTAACATTTTGAGTGTATGATTATTTCCCTGACTCGTTCTTGACAAGGAGCATAATAATCCAGAATGTCTAATTAGTCTGTGTGTCCTGCTCCTGTTTCAAAAGTGACTTCTGTTCCTAAGCTTTGCAGATTCTCTTGAAAATCTTCCCTTCCATCAGGAATGCTGAAATAGTAATGTATAAGGTCTTCAAGACTAATTTTGATCATTCCAGATGAGAAGAGACAAAGGGTATCTGGAGTAAAGACATTCAAAGCATGAATAATTCATTTCTTGACTTACATAAATGGGCATTTATAGGTATATTTTAATTGATTAAACTTGTTTTTAATACAAGGCACTGTGAATGGCTGCACAAAACCTATTTGCTTTCATAATGCAGTGAAAGCAAGACGCACAACTGAAGCTCAGCTTCCTGCTGGATCCCAGGTGACTGTGCTGTCAGCTGGCTCTCCAGATGGCACAGATCTCAAGATGATGACAGGCTGGTTTATGAAGTGGAAAGTGTAATTGCTATGTTAACAACGCATAATGTTGGATTTATTGTTGATACTGAAGTTAGAGAAGTTGAATCATACATTAGTAAAACTTCTCCCAAGTAAAGACCAAATGTTTTAACTCATGAAGAATAGCTTCAACTGCATAGATTTTAAATAAATAAATAGAGTGCCTTTCAAAAGGGCTTTTTTCTTTCTTCTTGCTGTCTATCAGAAATAACATTCTATGAAAAGAAGAAAAAAACTGTGATCCAATCCCCAACTCTTTCAACAAATGGTTGGTTATGGACACACCTATCTGTGAATAGTCTCTGAAAGGGTTAAAACAACAAGAGAAAAGGAAGCACGTTCATATTTGAGGCACCTGTACAACCCCTCTAAAATGTTAATTTTGAGGTACTGAAAGAATGGGTTTTTTGTGACTCAGCATTGCAAATACAACTTGTGATGCTACAATTACCTTACGCCACCCAAAGAAATTCTTAATGATTTTCTAATCGCTGTAGCTCTCTTGAAATTTTAGACCTATTATGAAGTGATATATTACTAAGAAGACAGTAATGAACAAAGATAAATTTCCAACTTTCCCGGTGAACTTTTCAAAGGAAGAAATACAGAACAGCTGTAAACATTCATCCATGTACAACTTAGCAGGTTGGAATTAATAGTGTCATTACTGGTAAAGATTGGTAGGGTTTGCAAGTAAATATTGCTAGATGAGAATTCCCTAGAATTGATGGATTTAAAAATATTTAATTACAGTACATGTTGTTTAATTTTTTTTCCAGTAGAAGGGGTGAATCTCTGGGTCGATAATACCATGCATATCTGTTTTGATATTTTGTGCCTAAGTATGGTAAATATTAAGAAATACAAAGAGTAATAATTCTGTGTCAAAGACAGCAGTGACTGATGGACAGACTGGCAGAATGAGAGAGGGAACTATGCTTCTTATTTAAAATAAAAAATAAAAAAAATATTTGTTATATGTCTTTTGCCATTGCTGGGTGATCGATCACTTAGAGCTCCTGGCAGGCATTCCATAGCTCTTTGTACTCTAAACGAGGCAGCACACCTAGCAGCTTCAGATGGCAACATCTCTTCAGTGTAAGTCCAGCTGTTCTCACAAATTTGATACCTATGGTTGCTTCTTGAATAATTTTTAAGGTAAATCCTTCCTACTGCACAGCGTGTACAATTAGAGCAGTAGAATGCATTTATATCTTCCTCCCCTCCAGAGAGGCAGGCAGTTACCTTTGCATTTACCTGAAGGACAAGGAAGACTGACAATAACTTAAATTTCTGTTGAAGTGATGAAAGCTCTGAACTAATGCTGCAAGAAATTAATATAGCATGTTTGCAAAGACTGCTGAATGTGATCATATATATGAGTCCTTGTAGTCAAGTGTCAGTCCCATTCCTATCTTCATGTCAGTGCTTGCTTGTTTTAATTCACGTGGAAATGAGACATGTCTACATAGATAGAACAGTACCAGCTGTGAGCATACAGGTGAATACAGAACTGAAGTTTAAAAGGAAGTTCCAACTACTATCACACCTGAAGTTAAATGTATCTAAAATAATCATGAGAATAGGAATATAGGATTCAGCAATTAAATCATTAAATTCTGAAAAACACCATAATAAACAGAAAAAGGACAGTGTGTTTCCCAAGCACTGTATGGATGCCGAATTAGTAGGCTTGTTCTTCCTTGGACTGGCTGTTCGAGGGAAGAATGGATGCTCCTTGGACTGGTTGCCCTGGAGTTCAGAATGAATGGTAAGTTTGCAAAGCAGATTGTTTATTAATGAACCATATGAATAACTAAGGTCCAAGAGATGCTTCTCATGTTTTGCTTTTGAGGGGCTGATATTAAGTGTATTGTTTTATTCCTAAAATATTGCTTCATGTATCAGATGAGGAATGCATCTAGGAAATTTAGGAACATTAGGAGATGAGCCCATCTAAACCGAAATAAATATAGAGCTGATCTTGTATTTCCTAATGTATCTCAGTTGACCTTCACTACTTAAAAATAATACTGAGCTCTGTTACTCAATTTGACCAGGTGAAATATTTTTCTACCAATGTTTTTAAATTGCAGAGATGTTTGTGGTTATTCAGATTATTCAAAACCTTTATGGAAATGTGTAAATTGTAGCCATAGCTCTGGTTCTCTGACAGCTCATTCTTTCCTCTGCTTGGCAGACTTTTAGCTCAGTGAGAGAAAACATAGGTTAGCTGAGTTCTTAGCCTGTCTGACAAGCTGACTGGAAGCTGTGAAAACTGAAGTCATTAAGAAGTCCTCTTCTTAAGATCAAGGCTCTGAAATCCTCGTGATGTAAGCTTTTAGGGCTCTTGGAGGAGCACTGTCTCTGGCTGAGTTTTATAGTGTTATCCTAAACCATTGTGTGTGCATTTTCAAAAGCTGTTTATCTTTGGGTTCTTGATGCAAGAATAGATCTTGTTTCCATCGAGTAGTTTTGTGTTGAGACAACAGATGTCTCGGGAGAAGCAGTGCCAGCAACATCTAGAGTCTTGAGCTCAAAGCATTACAGATCAAATAATTGGTGAAATCAACAGTGTAGGGTTAGCCCAGCCTTGGGAAAACTTCTCTTAGTTGTTTTCATTGAGTGAGGATGGTGTTCCATTCAGTCATGATCTTGTCCTATGGGTACTTTGACAAATGGGAGGGGAGATCACGGGGAATTCAATGCCATGGGCATTTGCAAGGCTGCTGGGTCTTCTGGCCAAGATGAACAGGTGGGCAAGGAAACTTCCTCCTGCGCTCACATCTCCAGGCATGGGAGAATGAAGGACGTACAAGAGCTTCACAATACTCTGGAAACGGCACTCGTATGCTGGTGATGTGTAGAAGAAAGGATGTGTTTTGTTTTCCTCTTCCTTTAGTTTGACAACGTTGTTAATGGGGGAGGGAGTTAGAACATGATCTGTTTTGCTATTCTTTGCGAGAAAATTGAAGCTTGACTAAATGTGTTTTTATAAATGCATAAATCTAGCTTAAGAAATAACTAGAAGATAAGGAATAATTTGATTAGGAAAGAACAACTAATTAACATATCCAAGCCTGTAGTGAATCCAGCAGTATCCAGAATTTAATGATGAAAGAATATTTGAAAAATCCGGGTACAAAGTGTGTGTGTGTCTTGCTTGTAGTAAAATCCAGAGCAGAAACCCGTCGGCTTTCTGAAGTATCCTTAAGATTCTCTCCTTCCTACAGTTCTTAAACTTCCTTTGTTTATATTTGCCTTTTGCACTTTTCCTCACCGCAGAACCTTCCAAAATATTTGAAATTCAGTGTGCAACATAAAAACGAGTAGGCTGTCACAAGATGGTGTTAGGTGAGAGGTGATGCAAGTCCTGTATTCCCAATACAACTGACCCTTGGCTCATTGAAAGCATTTGCAGTGTTCTCTTCCTTTATGCTGCTTTTGTAGATGCTTTTGGAAACTCATATTTTCAAGATAAAAAGCCTAATGGCAGGAAGAATAAGAACATGGAACTACATTTATTCTAAATCTTTATTTTTACACTTTATGCTCAGTGCCAGGAGGTGCATGGTCTTGTGTATTGTGCATTATCTGAACTCACCACTGACTGCAGAAGTATAAAAATGCTGAGTGGTGAGGCGAGGCAGTGGATATTCAAGAATCAATGAAAGCATGGTGCTTGTGATGTGGATACCTCTTAAAAATTGGTACTTTGATGTGCGTGATTGAGTGCGAACTCAGCATGTCCAGGGTAATTTAACAAGGGCAAGTTGAAGTGCTCTTGCTGCTGGAGGAACACTGATTAATTTAACCTTTGAACATGTTTTGTATGTGAAAGAAAACATTTTCTCTTCGTGTTGCTACTCCTCTTCCTCCAAGTCGTCTTGGATTTCCTTACTAGCTTATATCACTGAAGTACAATCAGTGAAACCTTTGATAGCTCAAAATCACTTTAGAATCCTTTTTGGCTAAAGAAAAAAAGTTACATTGATCTATGTAAGATTTTCTTCTGATTCTCTAAAGAACAAATAATTAGAGGGTGCGCTTAAAAGGAAGGTTGAAATGATAAGACATCCATCCTTTAAGAGAGAAATTGTGTTTTCAAGCCTGACTATTGATCTTATAACCTCCATGTAAATGGTAAATATGGTTTATCCATGGGGCATAACAGACACTGCCTTACGAAGTGTGTATGGAGTATACGGCAGCAAGGCGGTAGTAAGCATTGCTCTGTCAGATGCTGTGTAGCCTGAGGGCTTAATAACAACAACACAAAGCTGAAACCATGTACACTGAAAGAGGGGTTTTGTAGCTTTTGCATAATCTTCAGTACAGTATTTAGCACAATATGCACACGTAAGGGATAAATTGCAATGGTCTGTCTCACTGCTCATCTTAGAAGAGTTCAGGGCTTTGGCTAAACAGAAAGTTACAAGCATTAGGGACTTTCTCTAAGTCCTTTTTTACTCTGAGTGGCATCTGGCAAGCATGGGCAATATTTTCTGCTAACGTATTTGCTGCAGCTGACTGAAAATTAATACTAAAAAAAAAAAAAAAAGAATCCCTGTGCTGGTCCATGCCCTATGTTTGCACCTTTAGACCAGCATGCTCAAACATACTTGGGAGTTCTCTTTTTAGTCAAATTCGTCCTGATACCTGCCAGCAAAAGAGGAGGAAATAAAGATCACTGTTTCTCTTGACTAGAAAAATTATATACTTCATGTTCCTCCTTTATGTCTTCTCACTCCATGCTTTAAGATTTATCTGCAAAAGCATTTTTTTGATACAAAAGTATTTCAGAATAACTAAGAAAATGTATTGTCTCCTCAGTGCTTTTTATCACTATCTTCAGTATTGCTGGTTTGCACAGAGCTCCAGTTCAGATCAGGTTGCTGATCAATTCAGTATAACTCAGCATTTTTCTCACTCGCTAAAGAACAACATTTTTGTATTCAGAATTGAATTTTTGTGTGTGATCATATGCATATTTCCCCAGCTGCTGCTTTGCTATCCCTAAATATTTTGATTTATGACAGTTTCATTCTTATAATTGCTGTGCTTTTGCTATATAAAATAGAAAATGCTGTTTACTTTCATCCTAGACTTTTTTTTGACTTGTATTGAAATAAACATACATAGACACTCTGGGTGACAAAGGAAAATCACTGAAATGACGGTCTGATGTTCTGCTTATGAAGTATGCAAACAACAAATGGCAGTGACCCCCATAATTGCCCTTGTAGCTGACAGACTCAGGCAGGCTGTGGCACGGAAGGCACAGTATACGGGAAACAATGTGCCTTGAATGTAGCAATTACGTGCACCACTATTGAGCATATCATTAGGTCTAGTTCAGGGATCTTGTTGGTCTCCAAAGAGATAGTCACAGGCAAATTGCTTTGATAAAACCAACATCTTTTTACGATTTTCTTATATGTAAAATTCTATACATGCAAAATAAAACGTCTCCCATGATATCTGAAGGAGTAGGAAGTTAACAGGGGACTGAAAATAGCTGTGCCCTTGTTACAGGTGATAAATTCTTTTCTGTGCTGACCAGAACGGTGTCATGCAAGTAGCACAGATGTAATGATCTTTTGATTTTTTTTTTTTCTCCCTTGAAAAAGATAGTTCTGCTTTGAATGCTCAGAGAGTTTAACTATAGTAGAAGGTATATAAATGGTGAGGTTATCAAGCTGCAAGACTTCCAGCAGATGCTGTTGCAAACTGATATTTTAGAGATAGCAAACTGTGCTCAGTGTTTCAAAGGATAAAAATTGCAATGATCAAAAGCTCATATTAAAAGCTCAAGAAAACCTTATTCAAGACATGCGGAGTGTGAATTTTTTTTCTCTTGAAGTAGCTAGAGATGGTTTTTTTTGTTTTTTTTTTTTTGTGCTCAACTGGCAAGCTTTCCATTTAACTGGAATTTCTTTTAAAAATAGTAAGAAGGCGTCAGTTCCATTATCTACCACTACGCTGCATTTTACAGGATAGCTGGTCCTGTGGGTTGCACGTTGGTCTGTCTCAGGAGGCAATTCCCTTCTAAACCAATTTGTAAGCTTTCCAAAACTGCACTCTTGGTCAATTTGTTTCATCCCTGTCAGTACCAGTTGTGTAGAAGAAAAAAATGCTTCACCCAGAAAAAGTGAATTGCCCATGACAAGCATCCAGCAGGCTGGCACAGCATGTGCATCTGTTTTCTTTCATAGGTAAGATGCTTCTGCAGTCGGGAGCCTGCAGATCTAACAGATCTCTTCCTGAAAGAGGAATCGCTGCATCAATAACTTCACTGTACTTTACTCTTTCTGAAATCATGAAGTATCGACATGTTTTCCAGAGTATGCATGTCCGGGGATATCATTTCTGCATGAACTGAAGAGTCTCATGTGGGTTCATATGAACGTCACAGAGCAGGAACCTGTGAGATAGGTGCTTGTGTCTGCAAATAAAGGAGCTGTGTTAAGCCCGGCCATTGCTTTAAAGGCAGCACTGCCTTGTGCAATTTGGCTCATCTTTCCAGAGAAACGGGAAGTTTGGTCCTGTGAGTCCTTATTCACCCCTTGGAAACATTGGGAAACAATGTGAAGCAGCACTAGCTGCTCAAGTCACAGTGATAATGTGACTGCAATCAAGAATATTGCTGAATGTATGAAAAACACGGGGAAAAAAAATTAATTTTAAATTAGCCTGCCCTGCAGAAAATTAAGCAGGGGTTTGGAAAACCAAGAAAATGGGAATTAAACTGAGGAAGCTCACAGTGATTTTGTGTATCTCATGTATATTTGCAACTTGCTGAAAACAGAACAGGAAAAAAACAAATTGGATTTTGTTTCTAGATTTCCTCTGATAGCTGATCTTTGTCATGAATGTCATACTAACGAAATGAACACTAATTATTGTATAATTATGTTTTTAAAGGCTCTCTTACGATATGAAGACGGAAATTGACTAAAATTTCTTCCAGGCGGGCTCTTTAAAAGGTTCAGTGTTAGTTGCTATAATGTTCTGTGTAAATGGTAGACCTTAACTTGATTGATGACACATTTTGGAACAAGTTTCTCATGCTCTTTCAAGAGTTACAATTTTACTTGAATCTGGTTCTATTTGAAAATGTCACCATTAGCTTTGAAAAGCGCTGCTGTGATACAGATAAACTGAAGAAAGATATTATAAGTATTATATATTTCCTATAAGTGTTGAGGAACTGTCTTTAAACTTGCTCTGTTGGTTCTTTTCTGTTTAAAAACTACTTCTCTCATGTGTAAATGTAAAATGAGTGTGAGGAAGATGAAGTCCCTTACCCTGAATGCGCTGGAGTAAAGCGGGACGTCTCCACTGGCCTCTGTTTATTGGACCATGGAAGGCAGCAGATCTCTAAAGCAGTGTTCGTCCTCTGTACAAAGGCTATTAACGGTGTTAATGTGCGAAGTTCTTGTTATCTCCTTCTGTGAATCATACAAGAAGGACTATTTCTTCTTCCCTGGGAGACATTATGGAACTGTTTATGTGTGAAATGATGGATGCTTTCATCTTGGGGACAGGGTTTAGTTGTTCTTTGAAACATTAGTGTGGTGGATGAAAACAAACACAATATGGAATTGCGAATAATAGCAGCTGCATAATGAACTTCAAACCATGATATTAGAATAAAGTTGGATTCAAAGCTAGCAAACAATTCAAGGCTACAAAACAATTAAAAAGAAAACACCAAAACTTTTTAAAATTGGTTTTGGGTTAGGAGAGATTTTCAGGGAGGGGTAAAGGGAACAGGAGGGGGAAGGATGGGGTACAAGGAGCCTCTCGTGAAATTTTGGGGCAGCTGATTTCTCCAAAGCTCCAACCTCACTTAGAGAGCAAGGCAGAAGGCATGGGTTGTGGAGGCAGCCATGCTTGATTTCACCCCACAGCAAGTTCATACTTTCTCCGTCCTCTTCGAGGAATGAATTCCCATTCTCAATGTTCAGAGTGGTGAGACTGAGCTTGCTGAGCACCGTGTTTATTAGCTGGGACCTAACATTGCCCTATAAACACACAGCTGCTTTTTCACTCTATTGGATGTCCTTTGAGTGTCTCATAATACAAATGCATTAAAATGAAGCTCCTGTAAGCAATGTGTACAAACTGCCTTAGCAGAGCTGTGCTAACAGGAATCTAGAGATTGTTGTTGATTTGTTACAATATACAGAATCCGTGCGTTCCCTTCTTCCTGCATTTCCTCTTCATTTTCTTGGGCTGTTTGCCACACTCCCTTTTTCCTTCCTTTCCTTCCTTCTGTAATGCTGTTCTTAGTGAGAGGTTGGAGCACACAGAGAAGAAATCTGAATCTTCTCAAATTGCCGTGAATGTTTTCCTGGCTCCCATCCTTCGATCCTGAATCCTTTTTTTACCATGTGCCACAGTTCAGAGTATGATTGTTTGTGCTTGTGTAATGACTTTAATAATGATTTCTTAATCCTCATTAGGACTGAGTATTGCCAACATATAAACAATAACTGTTTTATGATATTTTGAAGACTAAGAGAGGTTGCTGTTAAGGAAACAATTAAAGATAAATGCTCATCTGCCATTAATTAGTAAGCTTGATTGATTTTTTCTTTAGGCTTTATTTCCTGCTAGTGAATTTTTCAGCTTAATAAGTGGTGCTAGAAATGTGCTCAGAATATTCTCTGCCTGATGAATTTATAAATGATCTCCTTTTGCACTTGTCCCCCTACAGTCAACCTAATGAGACCCAATTTATCCTGTAGATTATTGTCACCGCTAAAAGAACTGCTATCTTGGATTAATGATTGAAAGTACATAGCTCAAGATTTAAGAGATGGTAATGCTAGGAATGGGCTAGTAGAAAGCAGCAGGCCATTCATGTAAATGTGTCCCTAAATGCAGTGACGTGGAGACACTAAGCCGAGTGCTCCACAGTGAAACTCTGAGTTCAGCTGAGACTCTGGGAGGTAATATCAGGTACTGTTGACAAAAATAATCATTTGTGAAGGAATACTCAGGCCAAGCTGATGTTAAAAACATTCAGCTGATGTGCTAATGTTTTCCACAACAGAAATAGATTGTTTCTGAGCTGGTCCAATGCCTGTTTTATATCCTGTGCTTTCCCATTGAAGTGGAGACCTCATGTTGTATAAACTGAGGCTTGAAAGTTATTTCTGTACTTCAGTTTGAATGATCTTTAAAGTCACAGTGGTGGTTTGTCTCCTGCAGGGCTGTCCCACCAGCTTGGATGGGGCTGCTGCTGAGCTGTGCACGTGGGAGCTTGGTGTGGTGCAGCACCATGGAGCGCCCTGGGCAGTGCCCAGCTGCCAGCTGTTCTCCCTAACAGCTGGATCCCTCTGTGGGGCCACAGGCTGTCAGCCCTGAATTCTGCCAGTATGGCCACAGGGCTGCAGTGAAAACAGGATTACTGGAATGATCTTTGATTTGAAAATTAGTTCCTAAACATCCCTTCGTCTCTATAGAATTACCGAATATTTCTGAAACAAAGGAGAAGAATGCTTCTACCACGTGTTCCAGCTGTGTGTTCCCATTTTGCAGTCCAACCCAACAAGCAGTGCTGCCAGCAGTGCTGATGGGCCACAGAGCTGCAAGGCAGGAGTAGAGGACGCATCCCTGTAACTGATGCCCGTGTCTTGCTGTGGTGTGATGTTAAACAGGGGCTGGCAGCGGCACTGCCTTTTGCGATGCAGCCTCTCTGTCCTCATATCACCTCTGCACTTGTCCTAGCCTTGGGCAGCCATGCCTTGGATCTGGACTGTGAAACTAAGCTGGCTTGAAAAAAAGTAAAATCTGTATTTGTACCTCTCTGAGTCTCTGGCAGGGCATGCTGTAGCCATGCACAGTTGCCTCAGTTACAGTAGGGAAGGAGAGTAGATAGGAGGGCTATAGATTTGAGAAATAGGTATATTGCTGTCCATTGCTTAGTAATGTCAAACCATAGCCAGCGGGAGGGCATCATGATGTGCCCTGCATTCACCATGAAATCCTTGCCTTGACTGATTCACCAAACATTCACTTTTCTAAAGAACAGTGCCTTAAAGGCTGCGTTCATTAGTAATTTGAGGGAACAGGTGTGATTGCAGCACTGCAATTGTGAAATGGCTTCTACTGATGTGCCACCCTTCTGCATGATCACAGTTCAAGAAACTTTTTGGGATGAAAATTTGATTTCTGATAGCTCAGGTGTAATTTTTGGTATAAGAAGGCAGAAGCTATTCAGTAAGTTAAGGCAGAGCAAAAGTTTCACTTGTGTTGAATAAACTTTCAGAATGACTTTGAATGTTGCGGCAAAATGATCTATAAATGTGCAGCTTAAATTTGGTGAAGGATTAATGAGTTTGACTGAGGTATGATGGGGCTCTTGAGCCTTCTGGTCTTCAGAGCGCAAAATCTGCATTTTAGTGTGCTCCTCATGGTTTCTGCCTATTTGCCTGCTGTCCAGGCTATTGACGAGATCATTATCACAGCAGACTGCATGTAATGCTAATGGAACTTACAGCAAGACATTGCAGCATAAAGCAGCACCCCAAGTATATTTTAGCTAAAAATACTTTTTTTCCTGGATTTTAGTCCAAAAAGAACTGTTCTTGTTAAAAGAAGAACACTTCATCTATTTTATATTTTAATTTATTTTCTAAGCCTATTTGCCAATACAAGGAAGTAAATAAACCTCCAGACACTTCAAGGAAAATATTTGTGGTGTTTTAGATTGCAATAGAGCTAGCTGCATACGACCAGCCAAGGGCAGAGATGTCAGTGATGTTAACGTTGTGATGTGAGTCAGTTTCCAGTTGCCTCCCACCATTTATTCCATGACATTCAGAACAGCACAGCGCATAGCACCCACTGTGTGAGCCCTCTTGGCCCCTCAGCCTTTGCTGTTTGTTCCATTTCAGCTGCATGGGTGGATGTGTCCCTGGGGTGCATTTTGCTATACCTTCAGAATTCTGTTCTCTTTAGCAGCTTAGTCAGCTTATGGAAGGTGGTGTACAAGAAAGTTTTCATTACAGTATCCTTGTGCTTTTTAATCAAAACCTTTTCACATGTAAAGTATGATGCCATATTTACTTTTCATTGCCTCTTACTGTCCTGCTGTATTATTCTTAGGCAGGTTGCCAAGCGTGCTGCAGGTTCCCCATCTGTAGTATGGGGATAATAGAATAAGAATTAGCTATGGAAGAAGAGCAGGCCTGATGTTTTATCTGATAATTTGTTTTCATAACTACAACAAATAGAGAAAAAGATAATTATTTATTAATTTTTCTTTTAAAAATTATTTTTAATCCTGATTTCCAACTCAGTTCATATTTCATGATGTGCTCTGTTCCGCCTGCCCCCCACGCCTCTTCTTTTGTGCCAGAGTGAGCTGAGGTCATGCTACTGACCACAGCTTCCTTCCTGGGAGTTATTTGATTACCTTTCTCTATATTATTAGGCTGTTTAATATGGATATTTTCAACTTGACTTAAAATCAGAGTGAGAAGACAATGTTGAATCAAGATTAGATGCTGGAGCACTGTATAGAAGAATTATTAATAATTATTATTATTCAAATTGTTTCTTCTGCTCAGATAACGTTTCAGAGGTGGTCTATGTCTCCTATGGGTGGATAAGGGCTAAGTACAGGAGTCAATAGGAAACACACCTGAGAACCATCAACTCTAGAAAACATCCTGCTAGGAAATGTTGCAGGAGCTGAGGATGGATTTCTCTAAGGCCAAAACTGTCTTTTTGTCCTTATGGTTTTCAGATAGACAAGAGGTAAGAAGAATTCAACTCTTCCCTCTCTGTGTCCTGCATAACGAGCAGGGTGCATTAATTGCAACAAAAGAAGTTTATTAGGTATCAGGAAAAGCTCTAAGGAATGACAGCAAGGCACTGCAATAACCCACCAAGTCAGACGTATGTAATGTGTTCTTGAAGATCTCCACCCAGCACCCAGCTGGAACGGCACAGAGTTATTCATTTATTCTTTATGAAGGAGACGGAGTTTTATGCTCTTTCCTGCAGAGGTGGAAAAGCGAGACAAGTTAAAATTTTGGAGGAAGTGAAAAGCCACCAATGGCTTTCCTGTCAGAATAGCTGCAGTATGGCAGTTAGGAAGAAACAGGTTTGTTAGCAAAATGATGAATGTGTAATGCACAGTTTTGGAACCACGTATATAACATGTTATTTGTAAAATATGTACCATCGCTGAAAAGAGGTAACAGAGTGGTTGTGTGCTGAGTGTCCCTGCAGACCTGTGCAATGAAACCAGGTCAGAAGCCCCAGAAGCTTCGTGCCTGCTGAGTGCAGCACAGGCCTGGAGTTCTAGCACTACAGAACAAAACTGCAGTCTGCCACCGGACACCTGAGAGCTGGGATGCAAAAGAAAAAAAAAAAAAAAACGGGGGGGGGGGGATGGTCCTGTAGAGTATGGTGCAGAGGTGCAGCAATTAGAGTGTAGTAGCACCCGAGCTGTGAAAAAATCCTCAGACACGTACTTTGTTGCAGCAGTCACAGCAAGAGCTGGCCAAAGGAGCTTGAGGGTTATTAAGCTAATGCTGATTGCTGCAGAATGACAGGCAAGAGCTTGGGCCAATCTACAAAAGTCTTGAAAAGGCCGCACATTCAGATAGCAGAGGGAGCTGTGACTATTACCGTAACACATTTGCTGCATGATGTCATTACCGATCACATCACTTCAAAATGAGATTTTCAGTTGTACTGCAACATTAACAAAATATGTTTTGTGAGTTAGACCACACTCATTTCCCTCCGTTCTTGCACATGGATTGCTTTGAGGTTTGAGTCAGCATCTGCTCCCTTCCCAGGAAAAAGGAATTTTAGAGAACAAGACAAAGACAGAGTGAGAGGTACTGGCTGCTGCATCCAGTTGGCTGCAGTTCGCCTTGCCTGAATCATGTTCCTTTGGATGCAGAGTTCCCTGGGGGAGAGACAAGAGGCAGGCTTGCTCTTTGTGAAAGATGTGTTCTGACCCCCTTTGCTGTTATTAGTTGGTTTTGGTTTTGATTTTTTTTCCCTTAACAGTGTTAGAGAATTTTCTATTGAATTTGCTAATCATATTATCTGCTGAGGTACAAAACTGCTAGAAATAGTCATGAACATGAAAGGAAAAAGCTCTGTTATTCCACTCAGTTCTCTAGCACTTCCCACTGAAATATAGTCAGGTGTTTGGGTCTGACTAGGTTGAGAATAATCAAAAAGGTATTAAATAGAGAGCTATCCATGTTAATCTTAGGGGAAAAAAAACAGCAGCAACCCAACAGCAAAACACAGCTACGCAATTTTTGTTGTGGAAGGTGTCCTAGAGGGTAAACACAAGTGTGCATGTGCGTGTGTATGTGTGTAACTGCACACAGCACTGCTGAGCTCTGCAAACCTCACCTTGGAATTGAGGGTGGTGCTTGCGTTTACTGACAGCAGTAGCTCTAGTCTTATATGTGCGCACAGACTAAATTAGGATAGCCCTGTGATCACCTGCCTTCATAGTTCTCCCTATATGTGTATGCATATACATTATCCTATATATATACAAGCGAGATTAGATATATAATGTGTGTCCTGTTGCTGAAAAGCTACTGGAGAATGTGAAAGATTTACAGAGAGCATCGCAAGGGCTTCTGCGAGGTTCCTAACTTGTTCTTTAATTAGATGTGATTATTAATTTTTGGAAACCCTTTTCCTTTTTCTTACAAATGCCTTTCTGTAGCTTCTGTACATTAGTTGGTTTGTTTTACAGATTTAATATCAAAGAACTATGGAATAACCTTGCCATGGAATATATAGGCAACTTAAATTAAATAACCTTAATGTAACGGATGGATTTACTGTAGGTGTCAAAGGCAAGGACAAAATATTATCTGACTAAAACCTCTATTTTCTATCCTGCATTGGTGAACTCAGTCCATAACCAGAGATCCAGCAGACTTGCAGACTTTTTGAGAGAGAACAGTGTAAGAGTAAGCAGTAATTTCTTCTGTGTCACAGAATCCAGCTATTGGTTTTAGGTGCCTTACAGCAGGGTGAGTGATGCAGTTTACTGAAGTCACAATGTGTAACTAAGGAGGAACTGAAACTTTCAGATATTGCACAGAAAACTTCACAAGAACGTAACTCTTGCAAGATGATCGTTTTATGACGGATATTTCTATTATGACAAACAAATTTTTTACATGCATGCAACTGGATCAATAGATTTCACTTTGAAGTTCAACCTCTGCTACTAAACGTTTCTCCTCTTTTCTTCTTTATCTTAAAGAAAACCAGTGGTTTCATGTGAATAGTTCTAAAGTGGTTAACAATCTCCATAATAAAACACAACAGATATACAAGTTCCAGTCTGATCTTCTGTTCTCAAAGATGTGATAATAATTTGCCCTTCATTTGAGAAGTCTGTCAAAGAATTATATTCCAAACCACAAACTATAAGTTAAATAATTTTTGTGGATTGTAACTGAGGATGTTTGAATAAAGAAAAGCTAACCAGACTACTGAATTTGATAAAGAAGAAATTGATAAAGAATATTCTGAATGAACTTGGAAGGAAACCTAATGCTGTTTCTGCTTGGCTGGGCTGTTAGAACACCCATACTTGTTCAGAACTGTATTTGGAAATAATGTGATCAAATTTTGCTTTCTGTTGCTGTTGGTATATATTTTTTGTTTCTTTGTATGTTTTAGACCAGGTTCACTCAAGTAAAATTGAATGTAGAATTTAGTTCACAAATTCTACTCAATTAAATTAATGATGCTGATTGGGAAAATAGTGTAGGAAGCTAATTGAAAGGAAATTAGTGCTAGTGTAAAAACTTTTAAACACTTTATGGATAATGTTAATTATGGTATTATAACATCTTCTATTTAAAATATTCCTCATACAGCTGTGAATGACATTTGAAATAAGGAATGTGAGCTGGCCCTGCTTCATCAGAGGGCTGGGATGCCCAGTGTTAAGCAGTATGCAGCACTGTACTGATGAAAGGTGAAAGCCCTGAGCAGTTCTTGTGGTTGTCTACCATGAGGACTTTATTTATGGTTCAGATATGCATCAGTTTTCTGTGCAGTGGTCTAACAGTCACCTGCTCTGCCTGCTGCAGCAGGAGTGGGGCAGTCTGAAGCAGTCTGGAGGCTCTGGAATAGTGTTTGGTGTGAAATGGGTAAATAAGAGTCAGAAGATTTTTGTCCTCTAGATAATTCCTGTGACTATTACCATGGTCAAGAAATTCAAGAATGGAAATGCTATGTACCTATATACAAATAATAAAAATAAATTGGCTTCTGAAATTGATTTTCAGGGAACAAAATACTTCTTTCAATTGTTATTTAAACCAGACAGTGAAAGCTATTGTGGCCTTATAGTTGTTCTTTCCAGTAGTTATTTCTTTTCATGCTTAAAGTACTCATTATTTCCTTAAACCAAAAAAAGAAGGAAACACACGTAACCCCCAATGATGCTAATCAGAATACCAGTAATACAATCTTCTATTTGGAAAAAATCACTGTAAGAACATAATGATAATTATTGTAGGCAATCCAGAAATACTTGTACTTGATGGGCACTCTGATTTGTGAGAACTGATTTGCTAACCGCATAGAGCACAGCTACAGTAACTTTCTAAAATTGTTTTGTCATCATAATTACACCTTGTGCCAGCAGTTCTAAGAAAAACTTGCTATTAGCTTAATTGAGGGAAGAAGTGAAGTGAAAACAGATCGGATCTAGTGGCCCAAAAGCCACAACAGGTGTACAGAAAGTCAAGAAATAGTCTCTCTAGATCACACAGAGGTGAATTCTTGACCCTGGAGCACACACCAGGGGCAAACACTGCCAATTACTCTGAAGGCACTTCAGGAACAGATGTGCTCAGTGCTTTTGTCTCTTTTTGTAACAGATCTTAGACAGAATTCAGCTATGTATTGCTGTATTTTTTACCAAATAGGTGCCCGTGAAGTGAACCACTACAGGAAGGTCTGTGCAGTGAATTAATATGTAAGGTGAGGAAAATTTTCTTGGTGTTATAGTTTGTAGAAACTCTGGGATCCCAAGTTCTGCTATTCAGGTTCATTTCTGTCATGTGGCAACTGTTATATAGTTAATATAACATTATATAGTTAACGTTTTTTATTTGTGAGGAGAAAAATGTATTCAAAGAAAAAGGCTGAAGGCTAAAAAAATTCTCTAATCTGAGCAAAAACTGAATTATAGAGTATTTTCAGCAACTCAAAATAGAATATAGTTCATTGAATAGCATTTAAGACATGTTGCTGGTTTCTTGAACTGAATTGTCAGAATGAGAGCTGCATTGTTCTTTCTATTGTATGGTTAATTATGACATTGTGTGATACCTAGCACCAACAGTATTAATACATGGAGCATCTATTTCTCTGATAGAAAGTGACAAGAACTTACTTTTGATCCTTTCTTATGGTGGCACTGCCAAAATGCTTAAAGAACAAAATGTTTGTGCCATCAAATGGGCTTTAGCTGGGATGAAGTCTGGGAGAAGGGCTGTGTCACAGTACGCAGCTGCCCCTCTGAAAATGCTGCGCAGACTACAATTTGTTTGCACCATGAATGTGAGATTACATTGCCTAAAACAGCAGATATATGCTTACTCTCTCCGTATTCTTGGGCTACAGGTAATTGTGTGAAGACAGGTTTAGTTTTGTGACTAAAGGGATACATTCTTTCAGAGCTGCTGCTGCAAAAAAAAATTAATAAAAAATCAAAATCACAAGCTCAATGGGTTATTTCACAGGAGCAGAATTGGATTGTTCTTTCTGAAGTGTCTTTGGGGTGAATTTTGTTTCAACTGAAAACCCGTGATTTATGGTGGTTTATCTGTCACAGCTATAAACTATGTGCAGTCAAAAGTCTTTTTCATTGTTTCATATTTTTCCCTGCATTACATTCACATAGCTATTATGGAAACAGATTCAAGGCCTTGATGGGTATATAGAATTATTCTTCTGTAGTTCACTGAGTGGGAATTCCAATAGTAACTTTGAGATTTACCTGGAGGCCCAAAAGAAAGCAAAATTTCAGGAGACTTTTAAAAANGAAAAAAAAAAAAAAAAAAAAAAGAAAGAAAAAGGAAAAAAAAGTATAACTGGTTCTAAATTGTTGTGAAGTCTGAAATGTGAAGTAAATTCTTGACTGGTAGATTATATGTAAATTAGTTCAAAAGAAATCTCTCAAATTTGTAAACAGTGATCGAAATAATTTTCTAGTTCAACAAACTCATTGATTCTGGAGCCAAATATTAATGTCCCTGGGATCTCTAGACACTTGTGGGAGGTAGTGATCTCTAGATACGAATTTTGAAACATCCATGTCAGTTTTTTTCCTTTTTTTTCATACGTAGTAAATGAAAGTTCTCCTTAAATTACCATTAATCTTTCAAATTTGCATAAAACAATTCAGTTGTTTAAGAACATCGGATGACGCTATCTTGCAGAAATGCATTGACCTTTTATGGATGCTAATTCTCACTGAAAAAATTGACCTTGATATCTTCAAGAATCTCATCCAAAATGCTTTGGCTAATTGCTAAAGCTGAAGCAAGTACCTTTTAATCCTGGATAGCAGTGAACAGTACTAATTATTTCCAACCTCAAAATACCAAGCTGCTAATTCTTAGTGCATTTATTTTCAGATGCTTTTAATGAGATTTCTGTAATTGTCAAAAATAACACCACCTAATAAATATTAGGTCTAGAAACAAATACTTCGGGCACTAGAACATACGTCTTAGAACTAGGTGTTAATTAGTGACAGGAGTACAAATTAAGGTTTGATAAAATACCACATTGACAGACAATCTCCTTAGGAAAGGTTTTAGCACTTAATTAGAAGGAAGTATAACAATCTGCCTGGGACTGATTGCCTTTTATTCCTGTTTATCTGATTATTCCGGTGTTACCTTCCTCTCTTTCTATTAGTTGGTGTCAATGAGCAATCTAATCCGGCAGTGTTTGAAGTGATAGCACGCACACGAGCAGCATCTGAAGAGTCTGAGGTCTGCTTTTCAGGAGCAGCAAACAAATGTCCTCAGGGCTCTCCTGAAAATGCACAGACTTCCAGCTTTAGTTTGAAATATTCACGCAGTCATGTATTTTAACAACTTCTTCCAGGAGACTTAACTATCTCCTCAGTAACCACAGTGTCTGGATTCACAGACGTTCATACAGAAATATTTTTAATTATCTGTTTGAACAATAGTATACTTCTGCATGTTCCCTGCTTTGAAATGCTCTGCTGGCTGAGGTGGCATAGCAACGAGGAGCTGGGGGTGTTAAAGCAACGTGTAGTACTTTAATTGCCTGGAGCAACACTGCTGATGTGGAGTTAATTATGAGGTCTGGCCTCAGTCAAAACTCTGCCTTGCTTCCTTGTCTTACTGCTGTCAGACCTGTAATGTTGATACAACTGATGTGGAGTGAATGGTCATTTTACAGCTTATGTATTTCCCATGCCTGGTATGCGACTGCTAGCAGCTAGGGATGTTTATAGCAGTCTGCTAATGTTTGGAGAGCTCCTACATACGGTAACGATGTCCATCACCAGCAGAACAGAGCTGCATAGTTCTAGCTCTTTATCTGACTTAAATAAAAGCATGGTTGTGAATAGATTGACTTGAATAATAGATTTTTTTTTTTATACTCCACATACACTTGCAGCATTTGTGTACTAATCACAAAGCAGATTCTGAAGACAAGTACCAAAGCCAGCCAGCCCGCCTGCTTGCCCCAGGGCAGGGTCTGCTGAAGCTAAGCCACTTCTGGCAGGTGTTTGTCCAGGCTGCTCTTAGCAAAGCTCTGAGAGAGCTTCTATCTGTATTTAGCTACAGCTTGGAATTTCTGCTTACACCTAGCATAAGCTTTTCCTGCTGCTGTATACAATTGTTTATTTTCCAAGTTATCTACAGTTGCTATGCAGAACATTTAATTTGCTTTTTCTTTGTGGCAGATAAAACTTATCCCAGCATCTAGTCTTGTCTTACCCTGATTTCACAGGCACTGCTCGTGCAACTGCTTCTCCTGGATCATGGAGTTGGCACCTCTGATCACTCTGCTGCTCTTCTGTCTCTAGTTCAAATCTTTCCCAGAAAATTGTGCTTGAAGTTCAGAAAGACGTTTCTGTTTAAGGTCTGCAAAGCACAGGTAGAAGAGAGATTAACTTTACTTGATTTGTGGGAGACAGATACATCCGTATAGCCAAGTACATTGTTTGCTTTCTCCTTTTTCATATTCAATTTCTTTTCTGCAGAAATGTACAGCATATTTCACTTTCTGAATTGTTCAGCAACTAATCATTGTTTATTGCTTGAAGTGTTTGCTCTTCATAATCTGCCAGCCATAACATGCTTACCTAATTCACAGGGATGTTTTTTTTATTTTTTTTCCTCCCTTCTTTCCTGCCCTATGGAAATATCTGGCTCACAACTTATAGACATGATGAGTGATCTCATATGCATCCGTATATGATGGAACAATGTCACTCTTTCTTTTAAGCATGTTACTGGTGTTTCTCTTCTTCTTTTTTTTTTTTTTTCTTCCCCCCTCTTCTCATGGTAGCAGACCTTCAAATCCAATTTGGATGGGCAGGATAAGGAACTGTGATTTGGGGTGGTTGGGCAGACTGCTTCGTATTTTTTCTACTTCAATTTTTTTCTCAACAGATTTTCTTTAAAATGATGAAGAAATAACTACATGAGTTGAGGTATTCTGTGAACTCAAGGCTTGTTTTTAATACTGGTCATCCCAAAATATTTGCACATATTTTGTCTGATTAATTCAGTCTTTCACTTATATCTTCATTATAAAACAAGCTGTGGCACACTACTAAGTGCTAATACCAACTTCAGATAGTTTGTTGATTTGATTTCATTACTAACCTGTTATGGTGGGAATTTTGCTCCCTCTGTCAGCAAAATATTTTAGTTTGTTCTGAAGACTTACATTAGGCTATTCCTGCAGTAGTGCAGAGTTCTGTGTTGTCTTGAAATTCCAGTGCTTTTAAAATTCTTACTAAATGGTGAAAGGAGTAGATTTATTTTTTCCTAAAAAGCCTCAAAATACTTTAAACATTAATTTACCCATATGGTGAGAGATCTTTCAGATCCTACAAATCTGCTTTGATGCAATGCTGTTACACCACAGCTATGAAAGCTCTGAAATTTGAAAAATCTTTATAAAAGTATTTCTTAATCTCTAAGTGATAAGTCTATTTCTAATCATATTTCTGCTGCTACTTTGAATCCTTTAGCTTTATTATGCATATTCATAAGGACTGTTTAAAAAAAAAAATCATGAGTCATGTATCTCTGTAAAATAACTGGATGAGTGGATTAAATCTTCCACAGACTATCAGAACATTGATCTCTTTTCAACACTAGCTCCTCTGTAAAAGGAGAAAAGAATGTCCACTAGTGATATTCTTTTGATTTAGAGCATTTATGTAGGTCCTATGCATTATCCAGCTTGTACATTCACACAGTGTTAGCGGCAAACTAACCAAGAACACCAAAAAAAAAAAAAAAACCAAAAAAAAAAACAACTAATCAAAGAATGTAGAAACGTAGGATAGGACAACGTATACTTTCTTCTCTCTATTGCCCTGGATCAGGTGTTTGTCTCCTCTTTCATTTATCTATTTAACATTTTGGGAGGACAGACCATTAAGCCCATGTTTTACCATGTGACTGGAAACCACTCCCAGCAGACTGTCCTGAGCTCCTCGACAAAGAACCTGCTCGCACAGGCTGCTGATGCACCGAGCACTGTGCTCTCTGCGCCTGTTGATCTGTCCCAGCTTCGTGCCATGGGGGTAGCGAAACGTGAAAATCTGAAAAACTGTCTCTCTTGTCTGTGAAGTTCCTTGCGGAGAAGTATATGATGCAGCATCCCAACCAGTACTGAACTTTTACTTTTTGTATCTTCATTTTAGAAAGTAGCTGTGAATGCGTGATAGCATTTTCAAAGACCTTCTGATGTTTCCTTTAAGCAAGAATGACAGAATTGCATCTTGTATATGAAGGTGGTTAAATATGTTTTAACAAATTGATTAAATAGTAAGTTAACTGGGCGGTATCTGAACTTGCAGTTATGTGTAGTTTTAATAATTTGATAAGGAATGTAAGGAATTTATTTTTCTTCTTTGGATGACCAATGACCAAAAAAGACATACGTGTGCTTATTAATAATTGTATATGGCACATTAAAGTGTGGATGACTTAGTCTTGGGTTTTGCTTGTTTACTTTGGTGAGAACCACTAAACTAAGATAGAAATTCCAGGCAGAGTTTCATTAACACGAATATTTGCTTTCCTCTCTGTGCAGATAAAAGAAGGCCTGGCAAAGCTAAAGAGGAAAGTTGTGTGCTGTCAGTGACAGTTCTACGGAATGCATTGGCTTTCTGCAAAGTTAACGCTTCAGTGCTTCCAAGACTTTACAAATGGAAGCACAAATTGAACATTTTGCATAAGTAGTTTAATTTAGTTAATTTTTTGAATTTGTTGCATAGCAGTATTGTGAAAATGCATGCTGAAGTTTACTCCATTTTCACAGTTGCTTTTTAGTAGTTGTTATAGATCGTTTGATATTTTTTCTGTAGCCTTCCATGCATGCATATTATGTAATAACAAGCCTAGTATTTAGTACAAACTCTTCTGTATTACTTATTTTCAGCATATTGGTCCAGATTATCTTGTTCAGATTTCAGTGGCACAAATCCTGTTAATTAAACCAGGAAAAGAATATGCCTGTTTAGAAAGAAAGAAACATGCTACTTTTTGAAAGACTTGTTGCACAAACTTGAAAATTTCTTCTGCACCCAAAAATATGACACGACTCATATGTCTTTATCCACATGTACTAAGAGCTGAATGGTCAGCACAGCTGGGCCAGTTCTTTTCCTTTTAGCTCTTCTCCCACTTTCCTTTTATTTCAGGGGACGAGTTGGCAGTCATGGTGTGGGTGTTTGGATACAGTTAAGTAAAGCAGATAATGATTTAATAATGCTCACCCTGGGTTTATCTATTTTCATCTGGCCGTACTAATGAGTGTTTTAATGTATTTTGTAAAAGTTGCTAGCAATATTGGCTAGCCATGTTTGTACACTGCAAAGAAGTATAATAAGCTGTTAAAATATTTGCCAGTAAGCGTTTCCTCTTCCTTCTATGCAATGTAAGTTTTTCCAGATTTACAGTATTAAGAATACTGCATCTGTTTACTGAGCAGGGAAGGTGTCTGCAATAACAGCAATCCTCCATTCCCTGCTCAGTATCTCTCCAGACGGAAGGGTGTGACAGCAACAAAACGTCACCCAGGGACAACTTGGAAGTCAACTACATGATAGTTATTAATGTACCCAGCTGCCTATTCCCTTCTGAGCTGAACCCTGGTTACCAAGGCTGGATTTGGTCCTGCTGTAGACAGAAAGCAGGGCAGGTCCATGTATGGCTGGCCATACAGATGGCACTGCCGACCCACCACTGCCCTGGCAAAGCTGCAGGACTCAGCCATGCACTGGGCAGAGGAGCTACTGGTATGGCTGCAGCATGGTGCTTGCTCCTGCTTTGCCCAAAGAGTGAGTGCTGGGTTGTCTTCTCTGGGGTCTGGTGGGTGTCTTGCTCATTTACATTTGGTGAGGCAACCTGTTACACAGGCATCCTGCCTGGTACTGAGGAACTAAAATCAAGGAAATGAGCTCTGCGCACCTACTGAAATATGGTGAGGTTTGTAACCACCCTCTGATTCTGAGGGGATTTATGGTCAGCTTTCAGAATTTTTACTTTCCCAATGAAAGACGGAGTGTTTAACTTCTAGATAGTAAAAATTAATAAATATATTAAACTGGAATTGAAGTGGAATTTTTCATTTTTTGGCCAAACCTATCTGTTTGCTATTGAATTTAAGGAATGTTTAAAAGCATAGGATAAACTTTATCCTTCTTAAGAATACAGGAACTGACTATTAGTTGTAATTTTTCTGGAAGGTATTTTTTTAGAAAAGGTGGTACTTGAGGGAAACGCTGGAAAATGTTCCACTGGTCAGCAGCTGAGGCTGAACACCGAACAGCAAATATCTCCATGCAAGTACCTACCAGCTCAGGAGAGGTGGAGCACAACGTGCTTTTTCCCCACGTGATGGAGCTGAATAAAAAAGTTGTTAAATACTCTGTAGTGCGTGCTAACCCTGTGCAAGGTAACTTCTTAGCTGCTGCTGCTGCTCAAGGTATAGTGTTCAAAATACGATTTTTGTCTGGAGATTTGCCAAGAGATTCCCTGTTTTGCATTAAGCCTGTTGATAATTCCTTGTCAACAGATTAAATATTTACCTCTGAAATTTTAATTGCTAAATGAGAAAGTAAAGCTTTTTATCTGCTGATGATGCTTGCTGATGCTGTCAGCTCGCAGGAACAGTCTTCTAGAATTAGAACAGATTTGGTAAAACCTTTTAAATTGAATGTAAATTGAAATTAGTTGAAACTGAAATTATGTATGCACACACATCTTTGTCAGGGTCCTTCATCAGTTTTCTAAAATAATTTTATTTGTATTGATGAATACAGTCATAACGATGAACTTGTACGCAGATTAGTTTTGTTGGCTCTGAAAAATGTGTTGTGTTTACTCTTGATTCAATAACGCTAGGCAAAAACATTTGCAGTCTATAATAAACACTCAGTACTTTTATCTCCCTTTAGCACAGGGGTCACTGGTGTTTTGCTTTGATTGATGAGAGCACTTCTACTTTATCAGAAAGCCTATTGAGCTCATGGTGTGATTGTGTGTGGGATCAATGTGTGGTTGTGCAATATATAACCATTACGTAGCTGAAAGCCATTTTAAGTTTCTTGGTGTAAACACATGAGCATAGGAGTTAATGTGTATGTCACTATTGTGCATGACTTTTTTTTTTTGAGTAGTGATGGAGGAGTAGGCACAAACATCACATTACACCACTTCATCTTAATGTGACTGTGTAAAACAAGATTCCATGCTGTGCAATGATTGCTGTGAATGTCTCCCTGTGGTCTCATTCTCTTCCTCTCATCCACCTATCCCTTGAGACACCGATTCACATTGTAAAGCAGTTTGGCTATGTTCAGGCAGCAGTGTCCTGGCAGCTATAGGCTTGCTGTACCAGGGAGCGGTGATGGCTCCAGGAGCTGTCTGAGACCCAATGCGCCAGCAGTGTTGGCAGCATGGTGCGTGGGAATGGGGCAGCATGGAAACTCTTTCCCTGGGCCTACTGCTGGGAAACTGCCTCAGCTCCCACTGTACCCTGCAGAATAACCAAGGAAATCAAGATTCTCCATATTCTTTGCAGTATGATGGTTGAAATGACTGAAATGACTGCCTTTCAGTGGGGCTTCCAAAAAAGGAAGCTTGAGCAAGTGAGTTGTCACCTGGACATGCTCCTGTAGAAAACTGAGCTCCCCAGTTTGCTGTACAGTGTTACTGTCAAAATTTAGTCCTCTCTGGTAATCTTATTCTCCTCTGTGATTAATGTCATAGTCAGATGTTAGTGTTAGCAGACAGAGTGGTGATTCCTGATATTTGGCAATGATAGGGACATGATCTCTGTCAAGGGCATTCTGCAGTGCTTTCTCCCAGCTAACTCCTAAAATTCTTCTTCAGCTTGAAAACTGCTTAGTGGCACTGCCAAGTACTTCAGCAGAGGGGTTTCAGAAGCCTACATTATTTGTCACCTGTCCCTGGATGGGTCAGGTCAGCTCTGTGCTCCCAGGAGAATGTGCTGAATTGCGTCAAGCACGAGCGAGCCTTCAAACTATTTCATGTGATCACTGAGCTTACCTCCCCCCAATACCCATTTTAGAGTCATGCTCTTAAATATTTGTTTTATACCACTTGCAACGTTCTTCTGCAAAAAGAAAAATGTATCATTTCTTGGAAAGGCTGGAAAATTCAAAGAACTGCATATTTGACTTTAAATATTTTTGTGTCATGCTTGAGAAAGCTTTTACATTTCCTCTAGCTCAATTGCTCCCTGGGGGAAGGAGACTTCAATATGCTTAAAATTTTCCAGTTTTTCTTTGCAATATCATTTCATTACTGGTCAGCTTATTGCCAGTTGTTTCTGATCATATTCTGTTTTGAGACATTTCCGCTAGCTTTATTACATAATATCCATAATATTTTATTTCAAACATCAGTTATTTAACTGGAGCAAATGGGACTCTCATTTAGAATATTTGATAAGCTTGAGCAAAATCAAACTTTGGCACAATAAGTTGATCGCTTCTAATTGAAAAGTGGATTTTATGAAATCTGGGCTGAAAATAAATGAGCCAGTTCTTGTGAGCTTCACTGGTCTTGGGCACTACTCAGATAAAGCATTGGTACAAGTAGTGGCCACATTCCTGTAAGCTGCTGATTTGTGGGTGGAGAAAGGAGATACTAACTCTGACCAACCTCAGGGGGAAAAGATTGTGATCCAATTTCAGGATCAAAACATCAGATTGTAATGCCTTTGGCAGGTACAGATTATCTTTAAGTGAATCTTCTGCATTTTGAAAGCTCACAGAATTAGGCCACTTGAGTTTTATAACTAGGCATTCAGAAAAGCTATGTTGTCTTAGGTTTTTGTTTATTCCTGAGTGTGAGGATACTGTTATATTGGTGCAGGGATGTTTAGTTCAGTGGCATGGCTACACATAGACCATTAGACACAAAGAGGATTCATTAGGCTGAAGTGACTATCTAATAAGCAGAAAAAGTGCGATTTAGATGAAGTCCATGCATATTATACCTGTTTGAAATTAAGATCTACAATGACTTTTTCTACCAAATGATTTAAAAAAAAAAAAAAGTCTAAAAGTTCTTTGGTAGTCTCAAATGTCATGTAACAAATGTCATGTAAGGTCATTTTGCTGGATTCTAGAGAGTTTAAAACCTGTAAGTTCCTCATATGTATTACTGGGTTCTGTACTCTTTATTCTCTACATTCACACAGTAACAATTTATCATGTGCCAGAAGTCAAATATTTTTCTGCTTGGCTTCGTGGTTGTTTCAGCATCACTAATAAGCCACACTAATTCCCTCAGTTTGCATTGCTCCTGCTTTCTGTTTAGATTTCCTCTTTTACCTCTCAAATGACTCACTGCATTCTGTCATCTGATCCTCAAATTCTTTTTAATCCACTTAGCTTACACAGACCAGACTTAAAACTTTGTTCAGGGCAAGGCTAATCAGGAGCTGAGCTTTGCCAGACTACCTTATGGTGTACCCTCGCATATGGACAGCTGCAGAGGTTTTGTTCGATGTGTTGTGCTCATTACTGAGTTTATTCCATGACTGTGATTCTGCCTATGTTTGGATGTGAAACAGCAAGAGATGGGAGGTTCTTCTGGAGAAATACTTGCACTGGTATCTGCATCCTGCTTTGCTGCTCAAGTCCTGGCCTCAGGTCTCTTTCCTCTTCTTCCACTGAGAAGTTTCCCACTGTGAGATGATTCTCGAGCTGTAGTAGACATTTCTTTCTCATATTTTTTCTTCTGTGTTTTCTACAGAGGGAGAGATGAGTGATGGTCTGTCTACGAAACAAAATCTTTTCCCCTTCACAGACCAGCCCTGCTGGTAGAGATCCACTGCATGATCAGGTGTGTTTGGTCATCTCGATGGCTCCTAAGGCTTGTACACATTTTGCACTGCTCTCAGGTTTTGTTCCTTAATCTTTGCAAGTAGGAAAGTGTTAGTGTCTGTCCTTAAGTTCACATACAAGGTAGGTTGCAGATTCAGAACTATTACCCAAATCAGACCTGTCTCCATTAGCCAATCTGTTCTTTTACTCACTCTTCTTATCCTAATTATTTAATCTTTTTCTAAGCCTTATTTTGCATCCTAGTAACATACATGTGATTTTGTTTCATAAATCAAGCAAGTCAAAGGAACTGTGTAAAATACATAGGTTGCTCTGTAAGTAATGCCTCCTATTTATTTCTATGGAAATTACAACAGAGCACGATAACACTATTTGATAGAACAAATTATCAGCTACAAAACACCATTTTTCAACGTAGTCACCACCATTAGCTGTGCATTTTTGCCAGTGATGAACCAAAGCCTACATGCTGGGCTCATAAACATCTGCACCCGCTGAGGTGACTCACTGTTTTACAGCTGCTATGATGGCGTCATTGCTAGGAAAATGTTGCCTACACCATCCAACTTTACTGTGTTTCACATCCACTGTTTGTCTCCATAAACATTCAGCAGGCATCATTGAATGTCAATGGGTGCCATTTTTTCCATGTAAAGGAATTCAGTTCCACACCTCAGACACCATTTTTTCAGACTGCCCCTCTGCTGCCATCTGTCACATGGCAGCAAACTGTAATGGGATACTGGTGGCAAGGTTCAATTTTTGATGCAACACCATGAACATCCAGCTCTGACGTCATGGGCCAACGTAGTAAAACAGGAGGCATTACTTTCAGAGCAACCCTCGTAGATACTTGAAATTTTAGAACTAGTTACAAATAGTTCTGTAGCCATCACAAACAGCAGCTTGTTCATATTTCAGCATAAGATAGTTATTTTTCTACTGAAAAATATTCTAAACTCTTCAACGCGGGTTACTCATTCCACTAAAGGTAGTAGACAGACAGTGGAATATCAGCCCAGCTGTAAGATATATTAATCTTGCTGAAGGACTGAAGCTGTAGAATACAAAACCCTTTCTTTTCTCTTCACAAAGCTGTTTCTGCCTTATTTCAAGCTAAATGAAAACAGCTGCAAATCTCATAAATTATGCATTCAAAGAGCACTTTGACATTATGCTCTTCAAAACACAGTTAATTTTAATCTCTGTCATGCAATTTTTATGATAAAAAAAGATTGATGGTGCTTTGTTTTGTCCTCATTCCCTGTAATTTTGACAGTGAAATATCAGAGTATATTGGATTAAGTAGTCTTTTAGACATTTGATTTTAAGGTGTATAGTACTTGTAACAGAGTATGACCAGAGAATATGTAGGCCATCTACTTAATATCTAATATTTCATAAAGCAAATCCAAAATATGACATATACCTAGAAGAATGGAAGGCTTTAGAAATAGCATGGCAGTATGTTTCTTTCATTTTTCAATGGGAAGTCTCATTCATGCTGTTCATAAAACCTTTCTCATTTGAAAGTGTGGTGATTATCTCTAGATCAGGTAACTTAGCCCTAGAACGTACGGTGTGAAGTGTGTGTCCAAGAGCCATCCCATCAGCAGATCCTCAGCATTCAAGTGATGTTCTTGGAAGCAATACTGATACATCCAGTGAAGAAAATGCTTTGAAGTAGCTATTGTGAACAAATTGTTCTTACTTATTTTTGTTAGTGCAGTGCTTATTAATATACCGAGACGAATTAGTTCAAGATCCTCAATAGATAGTGCATATTCTTGCCACTTCACTTGAATTTGAGAGTAGCATCAGTAGAATTTCTGTTGTAACTAGTAATCTTATAGATCTACTGATTTTTACCTTGGAAATCTGAGGGCGGTAGGATGTTACAATTCATGGACAGGAAGGCAAGGAAGATGGACTTCGTGAGTCTCAGCAAGATTGTGAATGACGCAGGAGATCCTGTCCCTCAAGAGATAGGATGAAGAGGAAAGGGCTGCAGGAGGTGTAGAGGAGCTGCAGGGGAAAACCACCCTCCACTCAAAGCTCCTTACAGCTCTGCAGCCCACTGGTTCCTCCCATTCTACCCTCATCTCTGACACTTCCTCAACCCCATGAAACTATTCCCCAAAGTTTCCCTGAGATTTTCCAGATGCCTGAAAACCTGTGAGTCCTGAGCCCTGTCCAATCTCCCAAAGCTGCTCGTCAGCCTTTTGAAAGCTTTCTCACCCCTAAGACTTTCATTCATTCTTGTTCCTGCAGTACCTGCTCTCTTGTTACTACAAAGCTGCAATGGAGATGACAGCAAAATACTTGGCCTGGCAAAACATCTGTGATGTCTATACTGTTGAGAAGTTTTGACCTTGCTCTGAATCCTAGCATTTGCTAGCGTATGTAATTAATGTGTGCTTCTGTCATGGCCCTTGAAACTTTTCTGCTCTTCAAGAACATTCTCACTCAAACCTGCAAAGCAAATGAGATGTGAAAGGATATTCTCGAAGTAGTAACATGCAAGCGAGATAGCACTACAGATAACAATGATTAGGATATTTTGCCTGAGGAATTCTCTGATCTGAATCAAGAAGAGGCAGGAAAATTATCCACCGATCAAGGATTGTCATTGCTGTACGGAGGTTACTGGTCCCTTCAGGTCAAACTGTTCTTTTACATAAGGCACGCAGGGAACCTAAACCTCATACCTCAGATGAGGTGTGAGAGTGAAAACTGCTAAACTATGATCTATTCTGGGAAAAGGTGCTAGATTCCTATCTGAACATATTAACCAAGAGAGGAAAAGCATTTCCTATTCAAACAGATATGTGCTGTTTGATAAAGTTTTGGTTATGATGAATTATGGTTTAAAAAAATCCTAAAACATAGCATCCTAGTTTAAATGTTATAGGATTTCAGTTCTGAGCCATCCAAATGTCCCATTGAGCACACTTTGTGCAAATTCAGGATTCTACTCAGCTACATCCAGTAAAGGTGGAAGCTGTCTGCTGAAATCTCATGCTAATAAGGGAAATTGTTTCATCCTGTTTATGTTTCAGTTCAAAAATAAAAATCTTGTTAGCACTGCTTTCCAGCCTGAAGAATACAGTTCGTTACTTTCAGAAACAAACAGCAGCTGACTGTCACAGTAGGGACTGAGAGAGCCTGAAACCTTACTTCCTTCATATTGGCTCGCAGTGGAGTCCCAGGAAGACTCGCAACTGAGTGACTTGTACATGACTGCTGTCTGTGGCTACCTGCTGGGAAAATCAAGCAGAAAGCTTGTTTAAGCAGCTGTAACACAATTATTGAGGAGTAGAAAACTGAGATGCGAAAAGCTTCTTACTGTTCAAAAAGATGCATAAGGGAAACCTTCAGCTCTGAAATCCTGCAAGTATTCGTTAGGTGCACGACTTGCAAAGTGTTAGAAGGAGGCACTCTTAATTCAGTACACATCTTTAAAGCCAGTTGTGTGCTTCTAAATCATAAAGTTATGCCTGCTGTTATTAAATACAATAAAATTCTAATGATAAAGAGAAACCTCTTCCAACCCTTGGGAAAGTTTTTGGAAAACAAAGCCTCTTTCTTCCATCTTTCTTTCATATGAGATTTGGACAGTTCATTTGTGGTTCATAAATCTTATAAGTTCTGTCAAACTGCTTTTAATCATTTCAGTTTTCAGCTTTTTTTCCTCTAGGCTGATAATCTTAAGTGCTAAGCTTCTGAGCAAGTGATCTGAAATGCACATGTACATGCAGGCACAGTGTACAGTCTGGAAAGCTCTGCTGAGTAATGCTATCTATGTATGGGAGAAGCCAAACCTTTATTTTGCATATTATGTTGTAAAAACATGGTCCTGTCTTTAAAGAGAAGGTAATCTCTCCATGAAAATTCCTACATCATATGTGAAGCGGGGCCAAATGAATGTTTATTGTTTTGCCCTCTGACATGACTCCGTGAGCACACTTATCATGGATTTTTCTGAGTGATAAGCAAAACTAGAACAAGAAGGATTTAACAGCAAGCTGAACTTGCTTGGAGCAGAAAATGTATTTACTGTACACCACACTCATAGTAATCCCCCTTTTCTCACTCTGCAAGGGATCGGGTGTTTTGCAATGCAAATCCATTCCTTTTGCAGCTAGCTCTTTCACTAAAACATTTTTTCTTTATTCTTTTGTTATGAATTCTGATAAAGTGCTATTATCCAAGTCACTTGAAGACTGATTTTCTAGCTATTTTTGCTTTCCATTTCAGCTTCTTCAATCTGAGAACTAAAATCAGAAAGTGGAGATGAATTACATTCAGTATTACCAATGTTTATTTTAAAAGAAAAAGAGCCTAAAACATCTGCAGCTCTGAAAGCATAGGGTTTTCTCCTGTTTGTAAGGGTCTTAAGTTTTCAGTCGTTCTGAGTTATGGTGAAGCAGGCTGCATGTAGGGCAGGAATCAGAAAACAGCAAATTGCACATCCTTTGCTTCCATTTCCATTTTTCTCCATTTCTGCTGATATTATTTTCTTTACTTCTGATTTGTGTGCCCCTTTTCTCCTTCATTCCTTCCTTTTAAACATGTTTGAAAAATTTTTAAAAATGTCCTCAGGGATATAATCTAGAAAATGTAGACATATTCCTTTGGATGTCATCTAAAAGTAGTAGAGAAGTATACGGATATTTTCAATTCTTCCACTTGAAGCCAGAAAAAAACAAAAGAATTAGCTGAAAGGATAAATTTGGCAGGAGATGCGCAATCCACTTTTCCCACTTTTTATTCACGCTGTACATATATAATAGCAAAAAAGAAATTCAACAGTGTACAACACATTTTGGGAAAACAAAATTTTATAACAGCAATGCCATTTATTAGTCAAGATATTGCTTGATTGTCCTACTCGTTTATAGTTCAAACTAAAAGAAACACAATTTGCATTTGATTTTCTCTATTTTATGTACATGGTAAATGACTCATATGAAGTGGGAAAACACGAGGTCTCGAGATGAGAATTATCATTATCTGTTTTTTTAAGAGAAGCTGTATTCACACTCCCTGGTTTTAATCCTTTAGAGACGTTAAAGTGAGTTCTAATTTACAATAATGGAAGTGGTCATTTTGTGATATTTTTTATTGTAATTTTGCAAACTTGTTCTATATTTTAAGAACCAAGTCATAATTCTTGGAATTTGAAATTGCCTATCCGTAGACACGATCATTATTTTAGATTTAAAGTGACTGACATCACACAGCGGAGAGATGGTGGACAATGTATATTTTGCAAAGGATTTTTAAAGACATTTATAGCAGGTGTCTGAAAGTAAATGAATGATTCCTCTTCTTGGGCTCAACATAGTCTGCAGTAGTTCTGTATTACTCAGGACCACTTGGAGGAATACTGCTTTCAAATGACTTCCTGATTCAGCTGCAGGCTGGGTTGTGTGGATAACTGGCATTTGGTTTTGTTTGCAATACCAGTTCATTTAAGGCAGTCCCTGAAACTTTACCAGGAGGTTGAATAGTGAATGGAGGATGCTATTTACAAATTCAGAGAGTAAATATTCTGACTACAGCTGACTGGCTTTCATATCAAAGTTTGATATGCACTGGATAGTGAACAAGCTGCTATGTACACTCTGAACCTCGGTTCAAATTCACTTTTTTTTTTGCACTTTGTATCATCTGTTGAACAATAACAATGATTGTGTTTGTTATTTGTTACTATCAGACACAATCCTTTCTTATTCTTTTCAGAAATACTTTTTTTCTTTGTCTAGAAAATAGTCTTTCACTTGAAAAATGTCAACAGCTTTCCAGAAATGGCTGGAATATTCACCATGTCTTTCTATAAGCTATATTTGACCTCGAAGAGAGAAATTTCAGAAGATGGTAATATGATGTTAACCACCTGGTCAGCAAGTTTTATTAGATAACACAATTCTGTTTCTTATAGCGCTCACAGGAACGTTTACCAGGAGAACAAAGAACAAAGATTTATCTGAGCACCTTCTGCCCATTTCATTACCAGCACTGCCTTAGGGTTTTATTAAGGTTATGCTACATTGTCAGTAACAACTTATTTTGGTCTTGGCTGGATACAGAATTACTTTTTTCTTTCTGTTCTTACCTTTGCACAAAATCACTATGTGTGCCTTTAAATAATGCTTAAGAAACTGAGTAAGTGCACATTGTGCAAGTTAAAGAATGCCTCCTACTGATTTCTTTTTCTCCAGATTATTTTTAGTCACATTGAATTTAGCACATTTGCAATTTTTGATTTTTTGAGTGCATCCCAATTTCTAAACCTTTTGACTAAAATACTTCAGGACACTGAAAATCTCTCTACAGTCTTCAGCAGTGAGACTGAGGTTCTTCTGTGATGTCTCCGGAGCAGAAAATAGTTTATCTCTTCCTGTTTTTATCCAAATCCCCAGGATGCCATGTTCATGATAGCGATCTGCAGTACCAGATGATCACTAATTTCTTTGAGTAATTTTATTTTCCAGATGGGAATAGAAACTGGGGGTGGTGTGTGGAAGACACAGTTATATTGTGCAGCTGCTTTCATGTGTTGATCTGTCAATAAAATGCAGAATAAATTACTACAAAGTACTTACCAAAATATTCTTCAGTCCTGCAGTTCTTTTGAAACTCATGTTGCATTAAGAACTTTCTTTAAAAAACAAGAAGTTCAGAATAAAATGACTTTTGTGTATTCTGATGCAAATACTTATCACAAAACATGGATTACATTTATTGTTATATATCAGTAGTTCCATAAAGTACAAGAGGAAAATGTCTGGGGAGAGCTACAATAGTTAAGCTGCTATTCTTGGAATTGTCACATGATAATGTAATATAATAGATTAGAAAGTTATCATAAATATCTGTAGTATTTAAAAGTTAGCAGCAGCCACTAACTAGTTCTAATAGAAACATTTAGTCTTCCAGATCTACTTGTGCTGCATTAAAATGCTTTGACACAATTTCTGCATTACCAGCTGTAAAGTAGTCTGGAAATACTAATGCAAGCTTAATTTCCAGAAGCAGTCTTATTGTGGCAGCACAGCTATTCAGCACAGGCTGTTTCTCCACTGAAAACATTTTCATCTCAGTGCGAAACCAAACTGTGAACTACTGCGACAGAGTTGCCTGTAGAATAAATTAGACTTCAGATAGAAATCTTAGAAAAGAGTAGAAACATTTTCATTCCAGAAATGATTTTTCATTATTAGGCTCCCAGAACTGTTAAGGAGAGGTGGAAGAAGTTTCTCGACAGTCATATCTCTTTCTTAAACTGTGCAATTTTGTTCACATTGCAGCAAGTCACTGAAAAGCTCAGATGTCTTCATTTGGTGATGCTGTGCTGGCCAAGAGATTGAGTGTCAGATTTCATGGGTAGGAGCACTGGAGGACAGCTGTCCATCAGATACATGCGGTGTGGCTTTCCATGCCACTGCCACTAAACTCATTCAGCTGGAGATAGATTTTATCATAGGTTATTTTATAGCTCTTTCCCATATAGGGTTAGAAAAAGAACCTGCTGAAGCTGTAGCAGGGAAATTACTGCTTGCTTAAGAAAACCCAATTTTAAGGGGAAGAAAAAATATTAAGAATTTAACATAATTAGATGCTATGAAAAGAAGCTTCACACAGATGTCTAGATTGACAGCACAGATACAATGCAGTGAACCAGCTACTCTCTGGAACCAGTTGTGAAAGAAATCTTTGGGGATGCTTTGGTCCTAATACCAGGGCCAAAGCCATGGTACATTTTTAAGCTTTAACCATTTTCTCAGTTGAATTCATCAAGGACAACTCTTAAAAATGATACTGGCTCTGCCGTGTTGCTGAGCATGTGAATCATACCCCTAGGCTTCTTCTATAGAACGCTTAAACCAGAGAAAAAGATGTGCATGTATAAGAAGTTGTGTATATATGTGTTATATTTCTTGCACCAGATTTGAGTTTCTATACAGAATATAGTGAAAACAAAAATCTTAAGCATGTAAAGGCAACAGACTGTATGTTCCTGGCACTTTCACAAGTTATAAGTACCGTGGTTTTGAAAATGTTATTGTGGACATGAGTGAGAAATCCTGAAGTGGTTTATTCTATCTATGTAGAATTTGCATTTTTTTTAATTTGTTTTTGTTTTTTTTTTTCTGGTGAAAACCTTGCGTAAAGCTAGAGTAAAATAAATATGTAGGAAGGAAATGGACAATAGAAATTAATTTGAGACCTAGATCAAGGCCATTGACCCAGTAGAATAAAATAAGCAGGCAGTAAGTAAAATTCTTACGCCAGCTTATCAGAGCTCATTACTTGCCTAAAAACACTCAAGCTGAAACACTTTTCAACACTCGGAAAATCCCATCAGTTACTTGTCTGCATCTTTAGGCAGCTAATGAGCCCTGCTAAATCAGTGCTTTTAATTGCATCCTTCTAAGAGAAATATCATATAAAACAGCACGTGCAAAGTGCACATGAAAAATAAGATGGGAGATGTTATAAATGAAATTTGTCCACAATAAGTTTTGACTGAGAACACTTTCTAATGAACAAACCTAGCAGTATGCATTCTGTTCTAGATCTTATTTAAAATGATTTAGTGAACGTTTTAATACAGATAATAAGGAGCACCAATTTATTGTACCATGCATAACTTCAGAAGGAAATGCTCATTATCACTACATTTAGTAAACAGTTCAATAAAGTTGCTTGGATTTTATGTGGTCCATTTTGAAAAGTGATGAGAAAACAAACTTCTGCTTGCTACTTGTAAATTCCTGCTATAAAAAACTTTGTGGTATCCAATCTGTGCTGTTCTATCCGTCCTGCATCATAGTGTCTGTAACACTCAAATTCATCTCTAGTAAAGTAGATTTCCCCCACTGAATTTGCATTCTGAACTAATATTAATGTGTACTTTTAACATAACTTGTATCTATGTGCTTGACAGAATGATCTGCTTTTAATTCATCCCTCTGACATTTTCAGTATTATAATTAATATTTTAAAAACCTACACAGGCCTTGAGTACTGTCTAGAATAGCAAAATTTGTCTTATTAAATAGGAAAAAAAGCATAAAAATACCCACAGAAGAACTTCTACTACATCATAAAGCAGGAAAATTCATCTATAAATATGCTGCAACTGTTTCCAGAATAACTCATACAATCTTTATGCTTTTAATTCTGGCCATTTAGGGAACATAGGATCATAGAATCGTTAGGGATGGAAAAGACCTCTAATATCATGTAGTCCAACTGTCCATCCATCACCACAATGGTGACTCCACCACTTCCCTGAGCAGCCTGTTCCAATATTTGGCCACCCTTTCAGGGAACAAATTTTTCTCATCCTTGGTGATAATGTTCCCCACCGCATCCAATAAGGGATGGGGATGCTATTTGGCCCACCTTTTGTTGTTAATGTGTTTGTGAAAATCTTTTTTGCTGTCTTTTACAATGGCGGACAGATTAAATTCTAGTTGGGCTTTCTCCTTTCTAATTTTCTCTATGCATATCTTAGCAACATCCTTGTACTCTTTCTGAATTGTTCATCCCTTCTTCCAAAGATTGTAAACTCCTTTTTTTTTTTTTTTTTTTTTTTTCCCCGGTGTTTCCGTTGAAACTCT
>WBMW01003830.1:750705-806036 GCA_013396635.1 Penelope pileata | reverse complement strand
CAGTGAAAGCTCTCTCTTCAGCCAGGCCAGTCTTCTTCTATGCTGGCTCATCTTACAACACAGAGGGACAGCCTGCTCCTGTGTCTTTGAGATTTCCTTCTTGAGGAATGTCCAGCCACCTAGGACCCCTTCACCCTTCAGGACTGTCTCCCAAGGGGCTCTTTCAACCAACATCCTAAACAGACCAACGTCTGCAGCAGAAATGTCAAGTATTCTGGCACAATGGATATTTTTTTGTCATCTCCATTTTAGCTCATATAAAGGATTTCTAAAATGAATGTGCTGCCACGGTGCAATTAAGGAGGAGAAATAATTGAAAACAGAAATGGAGCATCAAACTTATATTACTAGGTAGGTTCTGCATTGTTGGTCAGCAGACTGTAGATAAAGTAAAACTGGCAAATGTTACAATATCCCTTTACTTAGTTTTTTGGTGCTTGATCTCTTCCACAGTTGTTGACAAATGATTGATGTTTGTGCAGTGTTTATTCAGTAAGGTTTGTAAGATCCAGATACGCTAGAGCTCCTTTCCAAGTCTTGCACCAAGAACTATGGAGAAAGCAGAAACTGCAGGAAGTAGCTTGATTTCAGTTTCATTTTTTTCGGTACGTGAATTTTGAAACTGCTTTATGAAAACAAAGATTGACCTCAGAAAGGAGCCTTCACAGCTCATGTTAATGAGGATTCGAAAGCCATTAGTAGGGCAAAGGAGGAAAGGAACACAGCTCGTTGAGTGATGGTACTGCCCTGCATGTTGCGGTTTCTTTGAGCTTTCTGTTCCACTCATAGTTATTGCAAAATCATGGAGGCATTTCTACTCAGGTCCAGTCCTCAGCCCAACAAATAACACAATCACGGCACTGACATTTCTCAAAAAATTCTTTTAAAGTGCAGGCTCTTAATATTCTCATTGAACTAAGCTACCTTTCTGCTCCTGTAATAACCATTTCCACAGCAAAGCAGCCAAGAAGTTCGAAGTTAACCTCCGTTTAACGACAGGGACTTCAGGTTATGCTTTGCTGCATAACCTTGTTTTAACACTGTTTCTGCAGACTTTAACCTTTGGTGCGGTGCTAGGTTTTTGCCAGGCAGCACTCTAAACTTCTTGGAAAGGCACAGACATAAATGGAGCATGGAAATCTCTGAAATGAGCCAGAGAAGCAATTGTTAAGGGTTGTTGGATAGGATGCTCAGCCAATTTAATATAAAGTTCGTATTTACCAATGTTTCAGAATCTGCTTTCATTACCCCTGCTCTTCTTTCAAGTTGTGATTTTGAATTGATAAATAAAGTGAAATTTGAGCTGGAGCAGCTTTCAGTTTTGCTGATGCAGGCCTTTATTTATCCAGTTGAATGAGTAAATATGATTTATCTTGCTGGTGGGGCATCTTTGTGTCATTCAATCTAAATTTCACTTTTTGTCTTTTTGCACTTTTTATCTTGTAATGTTCGTTTTTTAATTCTTCTTTTGACTCTCCAAAAGTTTGTGCTCTCACACATATTTGTTGCTCAACTACCCAAACATGCCTAAAGAATTCAGGTTAATGGAACAGTAAAAACAATAATTTTTGGAAATGGTCTCTTCATTTAATCTCTTTTTTGGAACTGGGAAATCACAAATAAAAAGAAGCTTTGCAAGTGCGCTACTGTTAGAGCTGTTTACAAAAGAATGTACAACATTCATGTTTCCTGATGCTTGTAAGAATATCAGCCTGATTTTTGCTTCCCTGTTATGTTTTAACTGTGGGTTTGGTAGGACTGATTTTATCACTTTCTCCTTTCCTTTTGTTTGGCTGTTGTCCAGATAACACTCTCTGCTTGCTGTGTTCCAGCTCAGTTCATCTTCTGCTTTTAATTTCCAGTCTTCCCAGGTCAAATTATTTTCTCCAGTGATAACCTTACCATCAGATTTTATTAACATCCCGAGTTTTCTTCACGCTTACTTAACATTTCCCAGCTGTTAAAATAAAACTTCACTCTGGTATAACCTCTTTCCTGGTTATTATGAATTGATATTCATTAACACTAATAGATATGTTGCTTATATTTTTTAACTATTATTTACTTGTTTATTTTTGATCCATTAGTATGCATTTCCAAAGCAAATAAAGCTCATTTTCAGGACAGGATTTAAGTATAGGCTAGGAAAAATATGAATAGCAGCGGGGAACTGTTGGTATAAGATCAGAAAAAGATCTGCCACTCAGCATTACAAGTCACACTTGCGCTGCCTGCGCTCTCTGCAATGAGGGAATTGCCCAGTCTCTTAACTTGGTGGAAAAAAAGTCTCATAACAGCACTCTCACATTCTTTAGGGCAAGGCAAAAAAAAAAAAAAAAAAAAAAGACATTAGCTCTTCACTTTTATCCCTGATGGATGCCTTAGGCCATTTCTACCTCCTTTGCAGCCTTTTGAATCACTGGGGTAGTATCAAAGGAAAGGGAACACAATAGGGAATTGTTCCTGTTGTATCAAGGGCTTGACTGGAATTTAGATAGGTTTACTTGATTCATCTCCCCTTCCCCCTGCCTCCTCTGGTTCTCTTCAAAAAAGAATTTGGTTTCTATACCGGATTTGTTTTTAGAAAATTGATGGTTCCATCATCTGCATATTACGTATTTCATCTTCTCTAAATATTTCATTCAGTACTTACTGGAATAAAGCCAGAGAATTTTAACTGTTGCATTTATTCTTTTTTTTTTCTTTTTAAAAAAAAAGAACTGGTATTTTATTCATTTCCTTGCTTTCACATACCCGATGCTCTCCCATTATTCTGTTTAAAAAAAAAAAACAAAAAAAAAAAACCTTGCTTTAACATTAGTCTTGTAAATCAATTCCTTTGATATGCTAAATGTCTTCTCCAGTCTTGGCTACTTGCATATATTGGTGTTTAGCATCCTCCTGTTTTTATTATTTTTCTTAGATTTTCTATCTTTGCTGTTCCGGTTATGATATTTTATAAAGGTACTTTACCAAAAAAAATTAATAATTCAGTAATGTTAGCATGTTCACTATCATCTTCTCCTTTATTATCAGAGATACTTTCCCCATCTATTCTTCCCTGACTTCTTTTGAATGTAATTTTACACCGCTTAATCCTTGCTTTCTGAAGTTTTCCACATCTTCCTGATACTAGGTCTTTTCCACTACTTAATACATTTTCTTCCCTATAAATCCCAGCTGGTATTCAAATAAAACTTTCCTGATGCAAATATAATTTCTCCTGAGTTATGTATTTCAGATATTTTTGACTAATCCTGAATTTATACAGTATGCTTCATATAACCGTATCTGCATCAATTAATATATTCCTCTATAAAGCTAATTTTTAGTTATTTTTACATTATAGTAAGAAACGGTAGAAATCTTTTCATATATGAAAGCTCAGCTATTCTTACCACATTTTCTTTCATTTCAGTTTACAGATAAAACACCACCTAGTAAAACTGAAAAATATAATAATTAAAAAAAAAGCCCTGAATTCCAGTTTTTCTTCATGTGGTTGTTGATGGCATCTCTAACACAATTATTATGTATTAGGTGCAATTATGCTAATAGCAGGAGAACTGCTGATTTGTTTCATGTCTGAAAATGCCACTCTTACATTGTGCAGTACATACACCAGACTGTCACTTTGTAAGGAAATTTCTTGCTGCGATGGTCAAATGTTTTCTTTCCTGATTTAACCAAGCCATCCCAAAGAGTACTTATTCAGTCCTTATCTAATGGGAATAAGATTCATAAGAAGACCAAGGGTTGAATACTCTTCCACGCTGAATTTGGTAGAAACAATCCCATGAAATTTAAGGGTAACAACTCTTTCTCAGCTGTCCTTAAAATAAGGTATTAACAAAAATGGCTTTTTCAGTCTTTTCTTTATTTCCCAGTCAGATGATTTCTGATCTTACAACAAGGCTGTGCTTATCCTTCTGAGACTGTTGCATTTTGTAACAACACCTCTTATTGAAACTGCAAAGTCTGACTTCAGGCATGTCACTGTTTTATGGGATTTATTTCCAAGGTCTTTAGAGAAAAGACTTAGTTCAATGGTGAATTTTGAACAACAGATACTGTGGCCTGTCTTATACAAGAGACTGAACAAGGCATTTATGATGATTCTTCTAGCTTTGAAGTCTTCAAACCTATAGAATGTACTTAAATGCATGTTACAACTTCAAAAATGCTTAAGGTTTCAAGATACCTCTGATAATGCGCACCATGCATAAAGTCATTGTGTGAGTTCATTTACTAGTATCACAGTATACGATAACAATGAGCATAATAGAGGTTCATTTATTGACATGGCTTGTGTCCTTTCAGCATGACCCAGGCTTGTAAATGTGAATTCTCTGCTGTATTGGTTGCAGTAAAAAGAAACCATTATCTTTCAGGTAATATCAGGAGAAAATCATATAATAGAATCATAGAATGATTTAGGTTGGAAGGGACCGTAAAGGTCATCTAGTTCCAACCCCCTGCTGCAGGCAGTGTTGCCACCCCATAGATCAGGGCACTGGGCCCCATCCAGCCTGGCCTTGAACACCTCTGGGGATGGGGTATCCACAGCTTCTCTGGGAAACCTGTTCCTGTACCTCAAGGCCCTCTGAGTAAAGAATTTCTGCCTAACATCTAACCTAACCTAACTGAGCTATTCACTATTCTTTTGATCATGGGGATTTAACTCCAGTGGATTAGATATTGGAACTATACAAACGCTGTTTGTATTTCAGCCTGCTGAATGCCTTGTATTGATCACAATAATTGATAGAGCAATGTTATTTTTCTTGTCTGAACATGTAATAAACTCAAAATCAGCTGCTGAGAAAATCTTATATAGATGAATCTTTGATCACAAAATCCACAAAATGAGGGAGAAAAGAGTACTGTTTGACTTGATTATACTTGTTAAAATTACTTGTTTTTAGCGTGCTTCAAAGATTTATGTGTAAGACATCCTACCAAGTTAGATATTAATGTTTCTGAAAATAATTTCCAAAGAAAGTTTTTTTTTTTTTTTTTTTTTAACTTTGCTTATTTAATATCAGAGATGCAAATCTGGAAGAAAATAAGATGAAACCTTCATAATGGTTTCCCATGAAGGAAACTGAAGGTCTGAAATTCTTCTTTATAAGCACTGCTCTATTATTATTATTTTGCATTTGCCAGCTCTGCAGAGAGAATTGTTTTAGGAAAAGCTAGAAAAACAAAATTCTCATGGCCTTGTCATTGAAAGATGCCAACATAATCTACAAAAATCTTTTAAAAATATATATATAGAAAAGGCGAGAATAACCTTTGGATGTACTTACTTCATTTCGTTGTTGACAACATACAGTGTGTAATAAACGCAAAACGCATTTAGTTTTCCAGATGGTCTTTGAGGATTTGACCCACCAGCGAGCTTCAGATGTAAGGGATTCTGTAGCCAAAGGCAGCTGTGAACAAAGCCTTCATCAGCTTGTAGCTGAGGTCCTGTGCCTCTGTCTCTTCAAGCCCAAACATCCTGCTGGTTCTCATCTCTACTTGCCCTGCAGTAAGCTTCTGTTGTGGAGAGACCACTGGCCATAGATGGCAAGCAATTTATGAACACTGGTTATTGACTTGGAAAGGAGATCCATCAAATCTGCTGGCATTTTCTTATGCTCTCATCTATCTCTGTAAAATTTCTGAGAGACAGAAGGTGAAGTAGGAAAACTTTACTGGGGTACAGTCTTCAGATTTACTATGGGCAAGTGGAAAATGAGTAGAAATTATGCCAGAGCAACCACACACATCTCCTTTCTTCCTACGGATGCATCTTGCCTTGTAGGCCGTGCCCTCATTACATGGCTTTTACATATCAGTATAATTAAAAAAACATATTCTGAGATCAGATTCCACAAAGTAAACAGGTAATTTAGAAGAATGTGATTTTCATTGCAATGTCTGGCAAACTAAAGGAACGTATCATTTTCAGGGTGTGTTGGATTACTTGCTGCTGTTTTAAGGGAATTTGTGAGGCTTGGTTTTCTGAAGAACATCTGAGAAAACTCCAAAAGCTTTTTTGAAGGACGTATAATGTTAGTGATAGTATTAGTATTTAATGTTATTTCTCAGAATGTATTCACCAAAACCTGGAAATGTCGCTGAATAATTCTATTGCAATTACTAAGTGCAATAAAAAAGTTCAGGTATAATTCCTACTATGGAAGGGAGTAAAAGCGCTTAATTTTGAATTCACCTCCTCTTCTTTTCTTTTTAAGAGACTATAATTTTGACTAACGCAGAATCAAAGAAACACTCCTATTTAGTTTGTCCCACAGCTTGTAGTGTGCAGTCCTGGTAATCTAAAGGTTATTTTATTGCACACAGTACAGTTAAAATTCAATTTCCAAATCCCAGTTCCTTTAGAGATATTAACTTGCCCTTGTCAGTTTTCCGTTAAAGAAATGTCTGTGCCTCAGAATGATTTGTGTTTGACTTGGGTCAGGAAGTTGTCATGAGGTACACAAAGAGACCATTAATCCATGGTATATTTTTAAATTTTATCCCTGAACATCAGTCACGATCAACCATACTTCATTTCTGTTTTACTCTGTTTAGTTCTGTTCCTGTTTTGTATTTATAAAATCTGGTATATAGTTGGTATCCTTTTTAGCTGTCATGGTACAGCACATAAATAATGTTTTACTAACTAACAGCATTCTGAAAGCGTTAGAACTTTGAAGCTGTAGTACAAACTAAATTGTTCTTTTACAATCTTGTGCTGTCAACGCTGAAGTTGCACTTAAGCTGAAACATCAGTGTCTACTGCTAGCTGTGTCCACTGCTGCCATAAACAAAATCATTCCCTTCTGACTAATTTAAATCGACAGCTATATGAATTAATTTTCTGCTGCTGACTGGATACACTGTATCATTTCACTCTGTAGGAGGTCTGTCATAGAACAGTGAAGGTTAGAACATAAAATTAATCTGTACCAACAAATATGCTTTTTATTCTTGATTTACTTGATTTACAGTTTACCCTCCAAACTCTGGAAGGAGCAAAACAAGTAAGAGCTGTCATGGAGAGATCTGCAGGTGTTGCACAGGTTAAAACTGCTAAGTATTGATAAAATGGCCCTTCAGGGAAATAAGGGAGGCCCAGATTCTGAGGAGCACTGAGCTGAGGCAGGTTTATGGCAAAATAATTAGGAAAGTAATATCAGAAATATATTGATACTAAATTTACTCTTCTGCAAGTGGAGTGCTGACTCTCTTCTCAGTTGCTCTGGAGCAGATCAGGAAGGACTGCATCTCCTCCGGAGATTGTGGGTGAATGTCCCAGTGCAGGGCCTACCTCTCCTTGGTGCTGTGCTTACTTGGGAAGTCAGGCTAACAGCAGCATAGGCTGTGACAAAAGCACCTACACCACTTCCAGCAGTGCCAGAACACACTAGACCAGCTCACGTTTGAGTGGAAATAGCTCTCAGAAGGCTGCTGTTCCCACCAGGTCATTGAGTCTAACAAGAGTTTGTCATTGGCAGTGCAATACTTGGACAGAACAAACGAAATGCATTGGTACTCTTGCCTGTTTGGTTTGTAGCAGGTAATGAGAACAGACTGCCTGTGTTGAATTCATTCCTACTGTGACAAAAACAAGGAAAACTGTGAGAGCTTTCCTTAAAGCTGCTGCTGGGGCTGTGGTTAGCACAGTGCTCGTATGATGAGACCTGAGCCCAGAGGGCTGCCCACAGAGCTGGGGTTCAACACAGAGCAGCAAGCAGGCCAGCCCTGGCAGAAGTCTCTCTGGCCACCGCGGCCGCTGCAAAATGCCGTCTCTGGAGTGAGGGAGAGAGTCTACCCTGGTATTTCTTGGGTTTTCTGTGTATGCATGTAAAAGGCTAAGTCTGAAATGTTGCAGAGAGAGTAAGAATTCCAGGTGCTGTTTTTTATGTCTGTGTAGAGTTGTATCTTTTTTAGTATAAAAATATTTAGTGTTATTTTTACATCTGTCATGTTTATAAATCTCCAAAACCTTAGTTTTTGGTCAGAAGTTAGAAAGAACTCCCCCTTCAGATTTCTTCAAGACTTATCTGTTTAATAACTTATAAAGACTTATCCAAGACTTCTCTGTTTAATACTTCAATAAACATGTATTTGTAGATATATATAAACTTTGACACTGAAAGTGTCAAAAACAGAAGAGTTTATTTCAGAAAAAAAATGACGTAACAGGATATCATTGTACATAAAACAATACAAATATCTGGGAATCGATTACTTTCAGTGTTATCTAACATAGTTTGAAATAATGTTTTATAAGATTAATGTATTCACGGTACATCAGCCAGCTAGAGTTCACAAATATGCTAAGATCACACAACTCCCCACTTTTTTTCTATGGCACTACTAACCTTTTCTCTGTGTCCTAATTAATTTCGTCTTAACAGAAGCTTTTGAAAAAATGAGAGGCTTGGACAGTTAAGAGTTTTTGTTAAACTGTGACTGGTGAGAGTAGAAATCGTGTTGTAAATTCAGTTCCATAAGCAAGGAAGCCATTTACTCTTTCCTTTGCTTATGAAAAGATAATTGCATTAGTAATGTACTGAGCCATATGATTTGGCAATAATATAGTTACCTCTTTCATACAGCAGCTTTGTCAGTAGATCACAAATCACTTTACAAAGGAAGTAAATATATTTATCTTCATTTAATACCATGAAGTCTATAAAGAGACACAGAAACTCCATTAAGTATTGTGTTGCAAATGTACATAATTATAGTAAAATTAATGTTATTATCAAACATATATAACATTGTGTATTCATGAACTGTCATAGTCACTGAGAGATCCAAGAATCTCATTACACATATAGAAAACAGAATTTGGGTTTAAATTTTTGCAATATTTTCATTCTGTTTTCAAATCTATTTCTACATATTTGTTTCAGCTGTATTCTGTATTCCCAAAGCTGATAGTGAATGTTTTCTTAAGGTTTTTTTCTGAAACTAGGGGTATCTGTGCAGGAAAAGTAGATGTTAAAAAAAATAATAATAAAGCAGAGCAGAACACATGATCTCCATAAATTCTAGTATATTAAAATACTAACACCTTAGCTTCTTTTTGTTTTTGTTTTTTTAAATGGAGAAATGTAAGTCCTACTCTGTATTCAACCATTCTATATGATCTCGGTAAAGTGCCTCTGTTAAGTGCTTTGCATTTTGGTCAGAGGGATTCTTCACCAGAGGGTGATGGGCATGGAACCGGCTCCCCAGGGCAGTGATAGCGGCCCCAAGCTGCTGTTTTGAATTTTGGGTGGTCCTGTGTGGAGCCAGGAGTTGGACTCCATGATGCTTGTGGGTCCCATCCAACCGAAGGTATTCTGTGATTCTATGTCACTGTTACTGAAGGTGAAGGGAGCAGGGGATGTATCAGGGCATTCGAAAACTTGCAGAGTTTTCCAAGTAAATGTACACTGTAACTATTCAACATCTGCTCCACCTGGTAATATTTCAATAAAGCTTCCTAACTGGTAGGGAGAAAAATCTTAACCTCATTTTGGAATCTAGACATTTTTCATGAATTTTTAATTAATGCCTAAATATAGTTTGTCAGCTGACAAATATGTTGACCAAGTGTATCTGGCAGGAATTAACAAGATATAGACAGTTTGAGAGGAAAAGTAAGGTGAAATAACTGACAGAGTTGCGTCTGCAACTGACTAGTGTGCAAATATAATCACCAATCTACTTGAAAAGATTTGCTGTTTTAATATCACTGTTGAAGGAATTAAACTGAATGAGCTGTTGGGGTTGTTTGAATGAATGCTTTTGCTTTTGAGGGACCACTTTTGCTTTGGGGTTCCATTTAATTATGCATTTCTTTCATTTATATTCTTGAGTCCTGTAAATATCTGACAGACAATTACACTGCTATTAAGCAATTTTTGCATGCTTATGAAATCCAGCTTGGTTTTGGTGGTGTTTTCTGTGTTGTTTTTTTTTTCTTTTTTCCAAATTACTAAGCGTAATGATAAGAATTATCAGTTTGGAGATGGGAAGAGTTTGATTTTTTAGGAGGGAGAAGAATTGACTATATTTTGCAATGACTTTCTATGTAGTGATCATCGCTTTGGTTCTTTGATCACTTGCATGACAGAAATGAACACCTTAACACAGCCTGTTGTTTCTATGGCTCTGGGTACAATGAAGCACAGGAACAGCTTGCCTAGAGAAGTTCGAGAATCCTCATCATTAGAGGTTTTTAAGAACAAGAAATACAAAAATCTGTCAGGAATAAGGCAAGTAGAATTCCTGCAGTGGAACAGACTGACTGATTTCACTGTGCTGCCTGTAATTCTGTGATTCAGTTACTAATAGAAAAAGATCTTTGGTGTAGCTAAAAACCTAGTCATTTAATAAAAGAAAAGCAGTTTTTGCATTGCATAAAGACTAAAATATTTTCCTTCTTTCTATAAGTTACAGTAAAATAAATGATATTTTCCCAGCAGTATTAGTAAATAATTTATTTGTTCTTCCTATAGCAGAGTAGTGCAGTCTCTTATTCATTCACATGTTCGGCCGTAAATTTTATGCTCTAATCAAAAGTAATGCAAGCAGTTGCAGTTTCCTGTGAAGAAAAATCTCTTCTGTAGTGCTTCATTCTGCTCACACTTTGGTGGAAATTGTTCCGAGTTCATCAGATTTATAATACACTAAAAAATTATTGATGCAGCTTATTATAGACAGAAAATTGTAGGCAAGATTAACACATGATAATACTTAATGATGGCCCTTACGGTCATGCGCCCTCATTCTTTTTTTTCTTTCAGCATCATGCCACATCCATAGTTTTGCTGGTGTGATGGTTTTGTGCCTTATACAGCCCGGCTCACACAAGGATATGTATCTTAGCAGCTGCTCCTCTCATCTAGCTGCCTTCTCTGGTGCCAGTGGTCAAAAGCTGTCGAATTTCACAAGAGGATATAGAAGGTCTGAGTGTAACATGACTGATAGCTGTTAAACCCTTCTGCTTGGTGCTTTTGTTCTGTGAGGTACCAAAAGGTATCGGTCTTGGTACACAAAAGCCAGAAGGTGAGCTAGAAGCAGTCAGAATTTATCTCCTCTGGTGTTTGTTATGTGAGAAAGTTAGCAACCCCAATTATTATTACACTCAACTTCAACTAAGTCCAATTTGAGTCATATTACAACATCTATTACCTAATGTATGTAATCAAAGCTGTTGCTAGCAGGGTACAAAAATACAGAGTTCAGTTGCAATGTAGAAGTTAAGAACTGAAACCATGCATAGGGCCTTACTGGGATCCAAGGAGATGCTGGGGTGATGAACTTGTACACACCATTGGAAAAGGAAAGAAACAGGTTCTTCCACATTTCAAAATACAGCAGGCATTCAGTTTGGGTACTGGGAATGATTCAGCTCCTGTGCTGAAATGAAGAAAGTAGTCTGTAATTATAAGCAGATTGACAGTAGTCTGCACATAATTCCCTTCTGACAGATAGCCAGAGTGCTAATACTGGCATGCAGGCATACATGAAGAAATCTAGGAAGAACAGGACAGGAAAACTTGCTTTTCCTGGATCCGATCCCTGTAACCAGGCAAGTAGTGTGATTGGCTTCCTATAATTAAAGCATTCAGTGAATCAATCTTTTCTCCAGTGTCTCTAGAATGCTTTCATTTCTTTTAAAATTAATTAATTAGTCTTTTCTGGCATCAATTTTGTGATTAATTTTTAATATATATTCTAATGATATAACTATGAACTTTCAAGATTCATGAATTGTTGGGCTAGAATTGGCAGCACTGAAATACAGTTTTTTCATTTGACCACAAAGTCTTTATATCCTAGTTGTCATCAGTTTAAAAAGAAGACTTAAAAGCAGTCAATTGGCCTTTAAATGCCTTCAGAGATCCCACATAGTTAAAAGGATGCCAAGCTCTACCCACAGGCAATCTGCAAAATTTCCTAGTGCACATAAATAGTCTTCATCTAGACTAAAAAAGGAACTATTATCCTTGTTAATGTATCTGATTTTAAAATGACTTGGGTCTCACAAGAAATCAATATTAACTTCCTTTTTTTGTTGATCTTTGAAATAATAAAATTTGTGAAATATTTAAGTTCTCAAATTAAAAGCATTTATCCATTAAGGTAATTTATTAACTTGAGCAAGAATGGAAGTCAGTGTTATGTTATAGGAATCTTTTTATCAGTTGAGAAGGACTTCTCTGGCAATGAGGAGGGCAGTAAAGATGCATTGACAAGTGACTTAATTAGCTTTGTACAGAACAGATGGGCTTTTCTATTGCAGGAATATCCGGGGAGAATGTTTTGAAACCTAAAAGAACACTTAATTTAAATTTCCTATTTTTTGTTTTGTGTTGATCCCATCCTACTTGCTCACTTTGTAAGATGCACGGGTCAGGCATTGTTACATTTAGTGTTATTTTAGAATTCTCTTTAATCCTAAGCCTAAATGAACAACTGCTGCCCCCAATAGTAAGTAGTTTAAAGGATGCAAGACAACTTATGGCTGGCCAGAAAAGAAGTGGAACTCTATCCTCATTCAGGACTGCAAAAGGAAACAGAGAAGGTATTTGATGTAGAGTATCGGAAGTGCAGAAAATGCTTCTTTAATAACATGAATACTGAAGTGCACATGTGCACAGTCATAAACATTAAATATTTAACATTATGGCTATGGGATGATAGACTCCATCTGAGACACCTGTAGTCAAGTTTTCCATAAATGAATGTATGCTTATTTTAAGGTCTGAAATCTGACATGCTAAACAACTGTGTACACGCTTAGAGTAACACTAAATAAGTGTGATATCATTCATGCTAACTTTTTTCATAATGAAACAGAAGCATTACAGGGCCATAGATTGCTTGCTGTGCTTCAGGTTTTGAGTTTCTTTTCACGAATGATGTGTTTTATAAAATGCAAACAAAAACACAAATACACAAGAAAGATCTGAAGGAGTTCCCAAAATCAATACCAAGGGTAAAAATGCACGCAGCCGTTGGTGAGAAAATGCGGAATATTTGGTGACAGGAGAGAACCTAATTCTCTAAGTGATTGGCTAGCACATCAATCTCTAGGTAGTTTAATTTCTAATTTGGAGAACTGAATTGAACCTGAGCTGTCTTCTCATGTTTCTCAGAAGAAACCCTTCTGACACTTCACATAGTCATCGGTTTGAATAAGGAGAAGCTTGCTGCTGCTACTACATGTCACTGCTGGAGAGTGCAAATCTCTGGCTATTGGCCTCAGACACTGTGCTAGCACTAGCCACAGTAAGTAAACAGTAAAATGGACACTACAACTTGCTGCACAAATTATGGACTAAAAAGAATATATGTTAATTAGCATTTGAACCATTTAGGAGAATTGAATCATAAATACGTTTTTAAAAGCTGTAACTGGCATTATCTAAAACTGGTGAGAACGGGAAGGAAAAATCATGCTGGAGAACATTATCAACTTCAAGCCTGAATAAAAGATCACACAAATAGGAGTTGAGAAGATACCATTTATTTATAACAACTTAGGGTTTAGATACAGTACGTTCTATAAATAAGAGAACAGGAAGGGAATCACTAATGTTTGCTCAAATGAGAGCTTCAAGTTCTTGAAAGAAACGATGCAAATATTACATTCTTTAATAAATGTAATAAGGGTAACATTTTTTGTAGCCCATCACTCTACTTCTTAAAATCTTGTCATGATAATTTTTAAAGGTTCTTTTTTATCCACTTCCTCACTATATATATATATATGTAATTTATATGTAAGATTAAAAGACCTGAGAATTATATATCAAAGATAACACTTGGTGACCCGTGGCTTATGCTTTCTTTTGTAATCATTTTTTTCAAGAGCTAGGCTTCCTGTTGATTTAGGGCTGTCAAACAGGCAGACATTCAGATTGCTCAACATATTCTTGCCTGGCTGATTCTCAAGAGCTGTGTTAAGGCTCAGATTATTCACAGGCTGTTAAGGTGTTTTGCATCCTGGAAAATTGCAGAGCTTTTCTAGGGTGTGGGGAGCTGCTTTTGCATTAGTCTGTACGAATGTGCACCCTTTCCTTCTTAACACATGGGTATAACGTCTCTTCAGCTTAACAGTGTGATATGTCTGAGGGCCACAGCAAGACTTTCTGTTTGTTCATCTGAAATTGCTCTATATTGATCTTTGTGTTAGACTAAGGGAGTTTTCTCTGGTCCAGTCTTTCACTAGAACAATTGGAATAATCAAAAGCAATTGGTTTACCATATTATCTACTCTTCAAAGGAACCAGGGCTAAAGTGCATGGGCTGCTCCCTCAAGGTGCATCAACTCAGCTTGCATTACCTGGATGGTAATGGTAGGGAAACTAATAGAACCTATAAGAGTATGAGCAAGTTTGAAAAACAGGAAAAAAATCATAGAAAACACACAGAATTGTATGATTCAGAATTAGGCTTGGGTGTTGATGATGTGTAATATTGCTACAGATTAGCATCCCTGCAGTTGTCACCCAACTGGAATGACTGCTTGAGCCTATTTAAATAGTTCTCTGAACTCAGCTTAAAATAACATTTTTGCCATTTCTTACATAAATTTATGGTTTGCTCTTTTGCTCCTGCCCACAAGAATGTCTGATTATCGATGTTCACTGAAATCTGTGGGAATAAAATTGCAGCCAGCATTGTGCTATGACTGAGCTCGTTTGCTTGATTACTGTCTTCGACTCACGATTGCAAATGAGCTTGTGACAATAAAGCCATACAAAAGAAATGAGAAAAATGTCAGGGCCAGATCCATCAGTTCCTCCTGAGGACTGCAGGATTGACAGGAATATTCTATACGGTTGATGAAATGAGAAAAATAATGCCTCATCTTTGAGCCCTGAGCTACAAGCGTTTCCATGTAGCAGAGCTCACATTTACAAGGATTGTTTGTTAAAGCATTCCGTATCTCTGTGCTGACTCCCAAGTGCAGCTTAATCACATTTGTTTACTTAATATTTTAGAAAGTGAATTTCTAGATGTTAGGAAAAACCTATACATTAGCTTGTCTTTGACAGTTAAGTGCATTGTAAAAGACATTCAATTTCATGGAAAGTTGACGTGAGACATTAACGAGTTGTTATTTAACAAATCTGAGCTTCTCTGAGTGAAAGTTTTCTAGTAGTGTTTTGATCCATCAACAGCAATTCTGTTTCCCCTTTAACTCCCCCCTCCACTTCCCAAATCAAATTCCATCACCAGTCATTAACATTTTTACTTGATTTTTGAAATGTTTTAAGTGGATACTATGGCATTCAGCCTCTTCAAATCTCCTTATGCGCCATTCTTACAAAATGCCTTAATGGTCATAGACAGAATCGGGCTTCCCTCAAAATAGTATGGCAATTTCTTCTCTCTTCCTATCTCCTTATTGCAAAATCCATTAATGTGGCATTTTGAAAACATACAATCAGTGTAGGAAAAAGAAGTTTAAATTTAAATAAATCTAAAATAATTAAACTCTTTTCTTCCTATAAGGAAATTGTGCTAGTATACCACGTCATGTACCATAGTAAGGGTGGGAGCACTTCCCTTCCCCTCATTGATCCGTTCCATTGTTCAGAAAATACTACAGTGGATTGGGAATGCAGTCAAGTCAGACCACGACATTACAGATGAGCAGTTAGGGCATTTATCCAGGAGAGAACAGGCTATGGTTGAAGTTCCCTCTCTGAATAGCTCTTTAGAAATTACATGAAACATTCTTGCAACAGAAACCAGAAATGAGCACCCTAACCAGTAAGCTCATGCTTGCATTTTTTTCTGGTTCTACATATCTACATTTCCAAAACGGGAAAACAGTTCAATGGAATAAGATGAACAGGTTAGAACTGTTTACACATTGCACGTTGTTTAGTGTTAACACAATAAAAATTCTTCTCAAGAATAGTTATAGTGCTTGTCTTATATCAAAACAGGCTTAAACTGAAAATGAACTTCTTATAAATTATAGCAACAGTACAGAAAAGTGCTTCTGATATCTTAACTCTTTGGTTTTACTCACATTTTTTCATTTTGCAGTTTTGTAAGCTCAGGATGTTTTTTTATTGCTAATTGTTTCAGAAATATTTCTGAAAGCATTTGTCTGGAAAGTTTGTTTCTTTTCAATGTCACTTTCTTAAATTCCACGGATTAAGATATAAATGAGTAATGGTATAATGGTGAGACACTGGAACAGGTTGCCCAGAGAAGTCGTTGATGCCCCCTCCCTGGAAGTATTCAAAGCCAGGCTGGCTGGGGCTTTAAGCAACTTGATCTAGTGGGAGGTGTCCTTGCCCATGGCAGGGGGGTTGGAACAAGATGATCTCTAAGGTCCCTTCCAACCTGAACCATTCTATGATTCTAAATAAGTTTCTTTGATTGTTTTGCATGGGAATTTGTGTGTTTTGTGGACTGATATTTATAGACATTTCTCTTATTTGCTCTACTGGCGAAGATGCCTTTGGGGAGGCATTTTGGGGTCTTGCAACTTGAGGTTACAGCTTTGTTTTGTTAGACCTTTACTGGAGAACTGTATCTTTCCAGTGTTGATCTAACAGGTGGTCACACATTTTGACCAGAATATCTGAATTTTTTTTTTTGCTATTTGTTCAAACGAAGAATTTTTCTTCCAAGTAGCTTGCTTGATAAACCTCTGTGCAACAACTGAAAAATAGGACCTTCTACTAGGATACATTCCGTAATCTGTGTTTGTAGTCTGCAAAAGTAGGGAAAGTTTATTAAGCATGCTTTAAATTTGCTGCCCAGACATTCTTGAAGCTTCTAACTCCCATTTTGTTCCACTCATATTTTGTCTAGATACTGTGCGCTACTTTTGTTTGTCCTTAGGACAAAGCCGAAATACTATCACCTAGGCAAACCACTCTAGGGATGACTCAGGCAGAAATCTTTACCAAGTCAAACTAATTGCAGAATGGCAAATTAATGAAGCTCCATTTATTCACTTGGAATAATTCCCAGATAATAAAATACAGTAAAATGGGTCATTTTGTTAGGATAATTTTCTTTTGCTGAGCATAAAGAATGAAGGCAGCTGCTTACTGCTGGAGTATCTGTAACACAAAAGCATAGGTCACTATGAATGCTGTAAATGAGCTCTGCTTTGAGAGTTCGGTGATCTATAGGCAACATTTGTAGCCAACCTTTCTGCAAAGACCAATGTTCTGTAAGATGCGTGTCCCACTGTCTGTATATCGCATGCCCAAATTAGATGGGGCTAGGTGCAGATACATACAACGCCTGTAGGTCATAAAGTGAATTCCATTTTTTACTTGAGTACCACTCATAATAAAAGTGCAAAAGCAAAACAAATTGCCCAGTTGCAGCCTCAGTTGCAGTCATATTAACTTTGACTGCTGCTGTTAACAAACCACACAGTCCAGTGGTATGCATGCAAATAGAGGTAGGATTTAGAATTATGCATACTCAAAAGGCCTGTGCTTGCTGAATTTCTCAAAAACAAGGGAAGTGAAGTTCAGGAGACTTGCTTCCTCTCAGGTTCTGCTTTTCCTCATTAAACGCACAGCAAGACAAGAACTGGTGGTAGCTTCATACTCTATGCCCTAGAAAAGCAAAAGAGAAACCAACTGCAGATCCTTTGCTGTGGGTTCCTATGTCACACGCAGGGCACCTCCAGTGAGAGAGCTCTCTCTGCGTAGTGCTGATCAGACCTATTTTTTACTGCATTTCTGGGCCACTTTTCTTTCACAAGTGCTTGTATACACAGAACACTCCTTTGATTCTGTAAATAAAGCTTGCCAAGGGTTGAAATTTACCTTCCTCGTGGCGCAAGTTTTTTTATGTCCCATGTAGATGACAAATGCTTAGCTAAGAATTCCCAGGATTACTTCACACGACATGCGTAGAAACAAAGAGCTTGGCACACTCAGGAGAAGAGTGAAAGCACCCAGTGATGTTACTCAGGAGGTATCACCACAGTATTTCTGGCTTCAAATGTTTGAAGAAGCAGAAATGATCTTAAAGAGTCATGGACAACAGAAGATAGCTCTTACTCCTTCCTATCATGCTTAGCTTGTATCGTATTCTTCTTGCATTCAGATTGTGGAAAGGAGTCGGGTGATGCATAGAGCAGAGCTTGTGCTCCTGTGATTGATGGATGATGGAGGGGCTGCTGGTTTGGCACTAACCTGGTCTGGAGCCATGCTGGCAAACCATGTGATTCTGCATTTCTGTCTGTCTTCTGCTGAGCTGAGAGGATCTTAGGGCATCAGAGTGTTTGGCCCTGGTTTTAGAAAGAGCTGCTGGGAAAAAGGTGTAAAGAGGAAATCTTCACATTTGTTGACTGTTGTGAAGTGTGTGATTGTTCTTCTTTTCTTTTGTCTATGATCTGCACTTCTTCCTCCTATGGAATAAGCAATAAGTGCCAAGTTAATTACTCTTGCCTTTGTAACTTCTCCCATGAGTCACTGTCTATTTTTATGCAGTTCTTTTCCAAGAGTATAATTATTTTGCAGCTGCTTTTTTTTCTAGCTGTGTTTTCTCTGCATGTTTCATCCTAGCTTTGCAGCGTAGCTCTAATTTATGAAACAAATGCATGTTCTAAGCATTGTGTCAAAGCCTGAGGTGAGTACCTGACAAATCCTTAACATTTAGTTGCATCTATCTAAATAGATCTATGGTAGAGGGAGAGCCACATAGTTCCCCAGCTTTTCCAACTACTCACAATCTTTACCTCCCAAAGCAGGGATTAGCAAGGTTGGCTGAACAGAGCAGGACAGAACTAGTGTTCATTGTGTTTCTAATTTCCTGGCTGTTTAATCTGTACCAGAAAAACGGATCAGTTCTGAACAGAAGTGCTCCTCTACTTGTAGTATCAAGCCTGTAGCATGTTACATACTTGCGGCCTTAATAGCGTAGCTTTATCACACAGAAGCCAGCAATGTCTTCTGCCCTGAAATACAATGGTTTGCTTATTACAATCATGCTATAAAAGGTCCAGATTATGCCTGAAAGCACTTTCCAATCAAAAGAGCCAGGACAGTTTTAAATAAAACCTCATATTCTTCTGAAAGCTGTGTCAGCATCAAAATAACAACAGTTGGACTGTTTCCATCTGTACTTATTTGTTGCTGGATTAATTTTGGTTGTGCCACATATGGATTATGCATAAAATGCAGTTTTCCTGATTCAGTTGTAGCTGCAGTGGGCTTCATGGTAAGGGGCTTTTCTGGGAATTTCATGGCAAACCTACTCTGACAGAGCTGTTAGTCCTGAAAGTAGGTGAGAAAGACATGTATTGACAACTGGAAAGTAACTATACATACACTGAGAAGAGAGAGGCACAGTTCTAAAACAACGTGTGGCTGGGAACAAGAGGAGCAGCCACCAGCTCCGTTACCAGTCATGGTCAGGACTTGTGCTGTGCTTTATCCAGAGCTGGAGGCTGTTGGTGATGTGCTGGATGTCACTTCCTGCAGCTGGGGAGCTCACAAAATAATTAAATAATTAAATCGAGTTCCAGAGGATAATAGAATGGCTATCACTGACTTTTCCTGGTGGAAGGGGGTTATAGCTGTTTGACTGCCTCTGCCATGATGGGCTATTCACCAAGGAGATACACATTCTTTCCTGTTTCTCCCTCTTTGAATTAGTTTTAAATATTTTTGAGTCCTTTCCAGACATAAATCTGCAACCTTTTGTGGTTGTTTAACCCAGCAGGTAGCAAAGCACTATACAGCTGTTTGCTCACTCCCCTCACTAGCAGTGAGATGAGGGAGAAAATAAAATAAAACACAAAACAAAGTAAAACTCACGGGTTGAGATAAAAAGTATTTACCAAGAGAGAAAAGGAAGAGTAAAAAAGGATAATATTAATGATAATCTTATATATATATACAAAACTAGTAGTGCGGTGATGAGCAAGCGATCACTCAGCACCCGCAGGCTGATGCCCATCCAGTCCCCAAGCCTGGCCAACTTGCCATTGTTTTACCAGGTTCTTTTTTTTTTTTTTTTTTTTTTCCCATGATGTCATATGGTATGGAATATCTCTTTGGCCAGCTTTAGATCAGCTATCCTGGTTCTGCCCTCTCTCAACTCCTTGTGCCCCTCAGCCCCCTCACTGGCAGGACAGCATGAGAAGCTGAGAAACTTGAAATGTCCTTGGCTCCCTATAGCACTGCTCAGCAACTGCTGAAACATTGGTGTGTTATCGGCACTGTTTTTCTCCTAAAGACAAAACATAGCATCATTCCAGATACTATGAAGGAAAAAGCAACTCTGTCCCAGCTGAAACCAGGACACCTTTGTGCCTCCTCAGCATCACATCTTTTGCAGGCACACCTTATTTTTCCACGTCAGTTTGTTGGTATTCTGGTGCCGTCAATCGAAATTGGCCTTTCAGCATATATCTTCAGCATACTGCAGGAGAAGTGGAAGAAAGAGTTAAGTTTTAGTACACCTGATAAAATTTTTATTCTGTGCAACTTTATCTCTGTGTCTAAACTTCGTATTTCAAATGTAAATTCTAATTAAATGTTGGAAAAAGAAACTTAAAGCCTGCTGTGGAAGGTAACTATGCACTGAACTGAATAACAATGAGAGGAGATAAACATTAAAGTAGTTTCTTCGGTTAGCGGGCTTCCTGTTAATGAATGTTAATGTGTCTTTTCAGACACATTCAGCCACAGTTGCTTTTATATGCATTTTTGGGCAAAGTACACATCAAAATGATGGTTTTATTTCTAATGGCAGGTAGAATAGTAATAATTACTTCTAATTTGCTTTCTATCCAATTTTGAGTGTTTTCTTCTGTGGAGATTATAAAATAAGACCCTTGCCCCCTAATGCTCTTACACAGAAGGCAGCCTGCCCTGTTCTGCTCCCTGGATGTTTTATTCAGTAAGGGCTGTCTCCTCCTGTAAGGGCTGTTGCAAACTCAGACTCTATTCATTTTGTGTTATGCAGGATGAGAAAAAATGTTAACGTATGAATTATGCGATACCAGTCCTACAAATACTGGGAGTAGTCAATTGTCTGGCCAGAAATCCTAATTACTCATGTTTACAGTATATAATTAGTTAATAGCTTATAGTATAATACTGTGCATACCTACTATATTACATTGCAAATGCAGTACTTTTATACATTGTGTTCCCAATAAAAGTAATCCCACATATTATCGCTTATTTCCCCACAAATGTTGATTACCAATTAGTTACATTAGGAGTATTACTGTGTTTCTGGGAACACCCATGGTATCTTGAATACATGAGATTTTACCAGCAGAATTAATGTAGACTGGGCAAAACATTACACCCAGAAATCCAGTTAGAGAGTGTACATTGATTACATAGGAGACCATGCCCTCAGCTGTCCGCTCAGTATGCTGAAGATTGTGACTTAGGAAAAACAGAAACTGATAAATAATTAGACTAATCAGAACTATAAATGATGGAATGTGAGCTAATGAAGATTAACAGCTTTGTACTTCCCCCACTCACTTTTTCTGTCACTAAAATTGTTTTCCCACCTCCTTGCGATTCTCTACTCTCTTTCCTAGGATATTGTTGCTCAGGACACAACTTAAAATTACTCCAGGTTAAAGGCCACCATATCAGCCTCTGGGTCAGCACAGTGAGTGCTTTAGCTCTGGGCTTTTGGTCATTAAAAGAGCATCAGTGCAATTTCTTCATAAGTGGACACTGAGTCTCTGGAGTAGAAAATGATACTGTTTTCACTGAGAATTTTTCATGGTTATGCTCTAAGCTGCTGCTCACATTCCCACAGGAGATTACTATAACAACTCCATCTTCTAGTTAAGTAGAAAATGACAGTTTTTCATCTTCACAATGTGTGTAGGTGAACTAAGTGTAACAGACTGTCAAGAATGTTTTTCAAGTAGCTCAGGCAGAAAAAGCATCGGGAGAAAAGTGAAGAAACTTCTACTATGAGAGAAGCCTAAGGGTGAAGCTGTTGAGTGGTCATGATAGACAAAAGATTCTGGCATAAGGTGCTCAGTTACTGCTAGGATGGATTAAATGATGAATAGATTTAATGGGCAAAGAGAAGACTTGTAGGGGTAAAATGGCAACCGCACTGGGATGAAATGGAGTGTAGATGATCTGTGAAAATTGATTCAGTATTGCTTTAAATAGAGAAAAAAATGTTACTAGACTTGAGATTTTTAAAAAGTAAATTGCAGCAGCTTAAGTATAATATGTCTCAGAAGTGTGGCTGGAATGGCAGAAAGAATAGTGCAATCATTAGAGATATTGAGGGGAAGAAAACCAACAAAATCCAGAAAAAGTCTGAATGTGCAGAGGGATGGTTGATGTTTTGAATTAAGTGGAGAGTAATTTAGAAATTCCAGAACAATTATAATCAAAGATTCGCGACAACAGATTTTTTTCTCATCTCTAATAGTGCAGTCAGGTCACAAAATTCCTGGAGTTGATTGTTCAAGAAATATAGTCTCATTATGAGAGTTTTATCTAAATCTGCACTTGTGACGTGTATAAATGAATTTATTTTGAAGATCGAAAGGCTGTTTGACTGAGCTGATCATATCATCAAGACTGTTGTGAGACGAGAAGCTGACACCTGTGGTTTACAAAAACAAACAAAAGGCAGTTTATCTGAAACGCTTCATCACATTATTTAATTTTGGCACATGCAAGCTGATTTCAAATGTATCTCATTGTGAAGTGTATTTGGGAATGGTATGATAGTAATGCATCACCTTATCACCTTGGTTAGAAATTATCTCTCTACAGAAAAGCTTTCCTAGGAGAAAGCAAAAATCAGTTTCTGATTCATGGTTATCTCGTCCTGACAGCCAGCACTATCAGTGCAAAGTTACTTTACTTGGTTAACAAAGTATGGTAAACTACTGAGAGTACTGTATTTTAACCTAATAAAGAGATATGGATCATAATAGAAGCAGCAGGACTGATCCTGCTCCTGTTGGCATCTAGATTGTTTAATACCTTTCAAGTCGTTAAAACTTGACTAATGAAAGATGATAATCCAGTAGGTTTTATTTTACAGTAAGACTCAAATAGCACAGAAAATTGCACTTACATGGATTATTGCATTCTGTGTAACCAATATCCAACTTCCTTTACCAGCAAAGAAAACTCATTCTAAGGAACCCACATCATTTCATGTACTTGATGGTCACTTCCAGTTGATGAAATGCAGGCTACCAAAGTGCAGCTGCAAAATGATAAAACAGATTTGGTGCTCCTACTAAATTTAAGATTACTTAATAATTTAGAGATATTATTCTCTTTTTGAGAAGAAAGTTTTAATTTGAGCGGCATGCAAGATAAATTGTCTAGGAAAGCATGTGAATGGTGTTCACTTTTGCTGAAAACAGATTCTTTCTTTTATGATTTCCTTCATGTCTTCCTGTTTGCATACCCATTACTCTTCAATATTCACAAAATATTTTAGATCTTTACCATGATAATGCTGTTTGAATTCAGGTACATGGTTGAGTTCACTTTTTTCTTTATTTTACTATTTAAAATTCTATAATTTTACACATAACTGGTGGTTAAACTATTGACAAGATTTCTGCACAATAGGTTGAATGAGAAACTTAACAGATTAAACTGTAGAAGGAAGATTTTCTTGAGTTATCTAACATAAAAACAAATAAAAAACAACCAGAGAAATGTATTCCACGAAAACAAACAGAAAAATCTTATAAAAATATTTAAGAATCCTTTTCTAAGTTTGTTTCCAAAAAATCCATTGACCTACAGTCAAAGCTTGAGATGTATCACTAAACTGGATGCTCTGTTTTTACCCTGCCTGCCATCAATAGCTCTGTTACAGACATTCTAGTTACCAGAAGTAGCTTCCTACTTGTTTTTGGCTGTGTTAATGCAGAGACAATTCCGCATTTATATTCTCACACAAATATTTTTATATGCATTTATACTTTTGAAATAAGGTACTGAAAATATCGAACAAGCAGAAGTTGTCTTAGGTACACCCATATGAATTTTACTTTCTTTCCTCTATTTTGTCTGATGAGATTTTGTTTCATCAATCCACTTCAGCTGCACTTATCGATTACAATGAGAATGACACTTGATTAAACATGCGCCTGTATGCTTTGTTCACTAATGAGGGAATTAAATGTGCTGGAATACGTAACCAAAGCAGTAAAGTATTTGTCTCCCTCTCAGATAAGAGAGTGTGTGCATGTATGATATATATGCTTATATATCGTGCACACACATACATATATATGTATATACATATATACATGAGAATATTGCTCAGGTGATCAGTGAGTAGAACAATAAATGCCTTCAGAAAGTTCCCAGAACCAAATTGTCTCAGGGCTGGAGTTCTGCCTCACCAGACTTTTTGCACTTACTCAAAGTGCTGCATGCCATATTCTCTAGAGAGGCAGAGAATCTAGATTCTAGAGAATCTCATCAGACTGCCCCTCTTGTTCATCTAACAGCAATATTGGTAAAAAAATACAGTGAGTTCCATTGTTCTCTAGATTTTGTGGTAGGTGGAACTATAATGGTGCCAAACTTTGCCATGTTTGATACCCCTCATTGATACCACAGCTCATCTTCAGGTGGGTTTATTTCAGGCCTAATGCCCAAAAGTGTTCAGTAATCCTGACAAAATGTAGGAGACTTTCTCTGCAAGTCTGCTGCTTTTGTTCTGGGAAAGGCTGACACTTTATTTTAGCTCTTCTCTCATCTCTAAATCTTCAGGTTCCCGAAACTCTGCATCAATGTTTGCAACTTTTGCATAATTAATTTTGCCATCCTGGTTTCACTATGTGATCCCGTTTTTCAGCCATGTTCATCTTTTAGTGTCTGGTCTCTTTCCAGCTTGCATTTGTTTCCTTGCTTCCATCAACTGTTATATGTACACACTCTCATTACACACTCTCTAATTTCAAGCCTCATTTGCTCTACCATAGATCAATCAGATGTAGTACTTAAGGTACAAATTATGGTATGTATATGGGCATCTTCACAACGAACCCATTTTATTTCACCTAGACCCTCATTAGGAAATGTTTTTCTATTAATTGGTGTATTTATTGTTTGCAATCTCTGCCCTCGCTGCTTTTCCCAGTTCACAATTTCTGCACATCCATCCGGTCAGGCTGCACTGCACTTGAGCTGATGATGGAGTTTGGACCTGGGGTCATCAGCACAAAAAGTCCCAAAAATATATGCTAAATTGAAGTACTGAGAACCAAAGATAGAACAAGTTCAATGCAAGAGAAGATGAATGAGAATTTTGTCAGTGACAGCATGCTAGAAAAACATTTTATGTAGTCACGATTTTGATATAAGAGAGCTCTTTATGACTAAAAGGAAAAAAAAAGTGCTAATTATGCTTGGAGACTCAAGGGAGTCCATAATTTACCTTTAGATGTGATTTATCGTGATGACAGAGAATCTGAGTACCGGTTATTAATATTACTTCTGTATCTTCAATAACAAATCACAAATAATTACACTTGATTGAAAAATAGTTCCCTCGTGTGATATAAAACACAGTGGAGTTAAGAAAACAGCAAAAGTGTGTGTTAGCAAACTAACCATTTCAGAAGTTATTTTCTCAGAACGCTGCTCATTCCCAAAGGAAATAATTGAGTAACTTGCAGACAGCAGCATGTGTGATTGTCACATATCTGTACTTCAGACGCTACTTTATACTGACAGAAGTTAGAGAGCTTAAGCAAATGGCAGCAGAAACCTCATTTTGTTCCAGTCGTGCAGAAGCCTCTGGAACACAGTCTTATCAGTTTGTATGGCTCTGTATTTTAGTAATGGTGCAGAGTTGTGAGGCAAGTTTCGATTTATCTCTGAATTTTCTGAGTTCTGGTGAATTATCTACAAAGTCCATGTTTTTCCTTCTTTTACGAATGGGGAACTTTTCTGCTATCTGCACAGGGGATGTTTCAGGCAGACAGCTGAGTTTAGATTTAATGTAGCCCTCACCCACAAACTACTGATTCCCTTGCTATATACATCTTAGCTTCCTCAGTACAGCTTATAGTCAAATACATGACTCAGTTAAACAGATAAGATCAAAGTGGTGCTCTTTTATGGCTGTTGTACAGCAAACACCTGTCTTTATCCTCAGTAGGCTATGAAGAGCTTGCTTGGCTGCTGTTGTATCCTAAATGTTCGAAAGAAAAGAATGATAGAGGAGCAAATCCCCTGTAATCTGCAGTTACCTTATATTTTAATGTGATAAATAAAATTTAAAAGAGCCTAAAAAGCAAGTTGCTTAAACCAGATTACAAACTTTAAACTATGGTTCCTTTAAAATTAAATCACAATTGTATCAGTGACAGCCTGTGGTCCATGTTTACTGCCACGTTGCATTAGGGAGGGCCAACTTGCTGAGTGAGCTGAAGCCTTGAACCACAAATCTGACACCATGGGGTCTTTAACTGCAGGCCCAGCTTCTAGTAAATGTGGTCTCACCAGCAAATGCAGACAAAATGTCCTGTTTTGAGCTTTCTCAGTTTAATTCTCTCTAAAAATGGGAAAGTTTGTTTTCCTTTTTAAATCTATGCATAAAGTTTTTACCTGTGAATTATGAAACATTGGAGGACAGTGGAACCAGGAAACTATTAATTCAGCTCATTAAATAAAAATTTCATTACTGTAGGTTAATAAGTTAGTTTTTGAAGTGTAAAATGCAATCCTTTCTCCCTTGAGTTACGGTAACAAATTAATTATAAAATGGTGTTTCTCTTCAAATTCATAAACTTTCAGTTTCCATTCTAGAACAATTTGACACATAAACCAGTTAAAAACAATTTTAACTTCAGTTCCATAAATCTTTAAGTAGAAATGTCATTCACCCATTCGAAACTTAAATTTTGAGACTCTGAATACATGTGCATTAAGCTGTATAACTCCTTGAATATCTGTGTTGTGCGCTCTTAGTCAGCAAAGACAAGCATCAAGTTTTAAGCAAAGGCTATGGCTGTCTGCAAATCAATACACACCAATTTCTAACTCCTGAGATTTCGTTATTCATTTAGAAAACTTGCAAAAAGTACAAATGAAAAGACTAAAATCGGCATTTTAAATCTCAAGTAAACAGGTGATTTAAAAAAGAAAAAAAACAGCAACGCAAACCAACAGTTTAACAGTATTGCACAATCAGTAACGCCTGGTTTGAGGACCAATTCTTAGAATCGTTCTAAAGAGAAGGTGAACTTCTGAAAGTATAATCTTTTGTGCCAGGTCATCTTCATGACAGATAAAAAAAAAATGTTTAGAAGGGGAACCTTTTTTGTGTTTCGTTCCCTGTGACTTTTCATATCCAGCATAATCTGGAACTCTCCAGTGGCCACTAATGTGGTTACCAGGATACAGGGATCCAGGGAGTTTGCCCCCAGACTCAAGTACGCAGCCCACAGCATATTTTATCAGTTGCAGGCCCCACTTCTTCAATAATGTGCTAAAAAGTAATCATAATGAAAAAACTGTGCTCTCTGGTTATCTCCTCCTGTAAGCGGGAGAGAATGGGTTTTACAGCTTCTGTAAACAGTGGCAGGAACAAAATTGCTTCATGGGTCTGCTTGGATTCAAATTCACCAGCTGGCAGACATGTGTGTATGGCACCAGCAACAGATACAGCTGTTTGCTTCTGCTGTCGTCCACAGAGCGCTGATGTGCTCTACTTTCTTTCAAAGCTTTTGCTGGCTTGGGAGAAAAATTCTGTACTACAAATTAAAAAATTCAGATATTTATCAAATGTCAGTTGGAGGACAGAGATACCCATATGAGTTTGTATCACAAGTAATCCCAGGGCCATTTTCTCAAATAAACAGAACTAGTCAGTCTTTTCTGCTACTTTGTTCAATAAACTGCAGTTACAGACTGTAACTTACAGATAAGAGTTTGAAGTCTAAATGGAAAAAGGTGTATCTGTGTGAGTTGCAGTTTATGAAACTATAGCTGATAAGGACAAAAATGTTTTTGGAGCTCTTTCAGATTCTTTTTCTTCTAGGTATATATTTTCCAACCTGCTGCATTTTTTAACCACTGGTTTAGGGAGGTCTGCTTATAGAAATTGAGAAAATTTAATCATTTTACAGCCTCTTCTATGCAATAATTTAACAAACTAAACAATGTTATTTCATCCTGTCAATTATCTGGGACAGTTCTAAAGGGAACATTTTAAAGGGTATGGTGTGCCTTTGTGGCAACAGAATAATTTTGAATAACATTTTAAAACCTGCTTTGATATAGAAGCTTTTATGTTTAACATTCTGAAGATTTTTCAACCAGAAAAGTCATACTGGAGCACAAAACTAAGAAACCACACATTGTAAAAGTTGCTGACAAATTCCAAGTTTTCCATATTGTGTTTTGATGGTTTTGGAGATGTTACCCAGGCTTACCCTGCCAAATCCAAGCTTATACAATGTGAATCATTAATATATGATATGCAGCAGGTCTTTTGCTAGCTTCACTTATGCATCATCAAAGCAAAAATTGCCAACTAAACTTGTGCGAACAGCTATGAGCTGGGGATAGATTCAGTAAGATGAATCTAAACACTGGAAATTAATTTTTGGTATGACATCCAACTGCTAACTGCTGAGATGCAGAACTAACTCCTCACTGAAGCAATTAATATCACATCAGTATTAATGTAACAGCTGAATAAAAGTCTCTAGTCTAAAGCCCCCTCTTGAAGTGATATTTTTCAGGATGTGCTAAATGCATATTCATTGCACCTGCTCAGATTTTCATTAACGGACAAAATATCAGTGCTTTCTTATTAAAGCTTTTTGAAGTTTAAGCCATCACTTAAACGTGAAAGAACTTCACTTTTGTGTTTTGAGAGTATATTTCTGTATTAGAGGACAGACTTGTTTTCGCACTGCACAAAACAATTAGAACATCCTCAGGATATCTCAGCCTTCTCTAAGCTGGCTTTTCTCTCTGGGCTCCCACTTCGGGTTTATCTGGCCTTCCTCCTTTTTCACCATGTCTCTAGAGAAAATTTGCTTCCCACTCCTATCTGTCTTTTTATGTAGGAAATTCGCGGTCCGGTATTTTCACAAAGTGTGAAGCATGAAGAGGTGCTAGTCTTGTTGAGATAAAATTGAATTAATAAATAATCTTAAAATAATCTTTAAAAGAAATGTGGTTTACTTTACATGGCAAATGTGAACTTCTGATCAAGGTAAAAGAGATGTGTGTCATCCATGTAAGATGACATTATGTGAGGAAAGATTTATTATCATCCATTTGCATGCTCTGAAAAGCAGAGTAATGTGTTTAATAACAAATAGCTGCTGGTTATCTCAGCATGATTTTGCATAAATTAATTTTCTCTGTTTTCAAGTAATTCATAATGAATCAAAATTACCATAATGGATCAAAACTTCTGTGTCCAGTGGGTACTATACATGAAGGGCCAGTAGACATAAAGCATTAAAGTCTTGAAAAGTAAACATGAACTAATAATTCAAGCAATAAGATGAACATGAAATTAAAGATGTAGGCAAATTACTTAAGTATACACAGCACATGATTCTTGTTTTCATCTTCCAGAAGTTGTCTATCTGTATGCAAATTATTAGTAACAGTGGGGATTTCTTCTTTTCTAGCATAACTCCAAAATGCATCATATGAAAGGAATTACTGTTGCTAATTGAAAACATGTTTTCAAATACACAAAAATGAAAAGTTGCAAATTAAGGTTTAATCTGCTCTCTAGTAAAATCGTATTAATGAATACAATCATTCATTGTAAAATAGCGGTTTTAGTCCCATGTTAGTTGCACAATGGCTTTACATACTTAATAATTTTTACCACATCTTAGTCAATCCTCAGAGAGAACAGTATATATTTTCTCTTAGCTAATTAAAGCTAGTAATATAATATCCATGACTTCACCCATATGTTTCTGCCAGCACACTCTGAAAGTAATTGTATTTAATCCAACATTGGGCGTAACTTCTTGGGCACCTGATGCCCAAAACGAAATTAAACATCTGCATTAGGCACATGGGCTTCTTCTGAAATGCCTGAGGGGTGGCTGGGAGCCTCAGGATGGGGGATGAGAGCAGTAAAATCTCCTTCAGTTAGCCAGTTTAACATTCTTTGTTATAAACCTGAGATAGCTTTCTGGGACTGGGATATGCCCACTATTTTGGGGTACATTTGTAGAGGTGCTTTTCTCTTTCAAAGCTCTGTGTGGTAGATCTTGTTTTCTTTGAAAAGGCAATTATATTGTGAAAAAATTATAGAAAAACATTCTTGTTTTAACTTGTCTCCCAGGAGACAGTTGTCCTTACCCTAAGTGAGCTGATCACTAGCTGTTTCTCAATAAAGCGTCTAATCACCAGGGTCTTCTGACTTGATGGTTGAATGGTTTCCCCTGCTGCTCCTGAAGTGATGCTCTTTTATATTTGAGATCTAGGCCAAACAGAATCTCTACAGGTTTGATTCTGCAGGTTGGGGTGATGGAATTTATCTGGGAATTAAAAAATTTAAGTCCTGGGTTCTGCTCTCAGAATTTTACCCACAATGGGACAGGTACAACGCTTCTGTCACTCTGGATAGCCTGGTAGCTGGAGTGCTCAGAGAGTAAGGAGGTGTGGGTTTGATGTGGGCCTTGATGTCAGATTTTCCTGAGCTAAATGAGCATTTTTTTTTCCTAGAGATATTCCTCACAATCCCACAAAACTTCTCGTTCAGGTTGGGTTTTTATTGGAGATACCCTATTCCCATTCAATCTACTTGTGATATGTGTGGCAAAAATAGAGCTGATTTTCACTTTGTTGTCACTTTGATTAAAAAGCAAGCTTTTACAGTTGTAGGTCTCTGTATCTTAATATTCATAATATTTTAGATGAGAAATAAGCTTATAGTTGGACATTTTCCTCCAGCGATTCATCTATAAATCATGATAATTAATAATATATTTTTATTTAGCTAATTGTTATCCAGTTGTAAGTTGTAATTAAAATTTAGTTTCCTACCAGCAATTACTTCTCAGAAATCATGTTTTATTCAATCTGTAAATCTACTGTGTCATTCATAGTGTTATTATACCTGTGACATTGTAATGGCAAGAGTGAAAATCGTATCAACATTCTGCTGACAGAATAAGAGCAGTAAATGTCAAAGTAATGAATATAGAGTGGGCATATGCAAATGGCCTAGGAGAGTGGAGAGGTTCTTCGCATTTCTCATTTTAAGCATAGATCAAGTTACATTTCATCATGTGAAAGAAGCTTATGCAGTTCATCTGCCCTGGCTGTAACTTCACAAGAAATGATTAAGAAGAGCTTCATATTCTTGCTAAGAAATAAGTAATGATTTATAGATGTCTAGCCTGGCAAGAATAAATAAAGGACTGAGATAGCATAAAGATTATTTTCTATTAAGTGGCATGATGACTAGACTCACAAATATGGGAACTGGAAAGATGAGGCTTTTTGGCTCTACTCCATTCCCTGCAGATGCCTCCTCAGAGGGAGCTGGATCAGACCTTTAACAGAGAGTGCTTCTCCCAGAACAGAGCGTTGATTATCACCTGCTGCTCCCTGGGAAGATTTTTGGTGATCTGACTTTGGCAGCAAGTCTGTAGGTCTCACTGAAGTATTGCTCCCTGCTAATATGTATTTTTGGAGGCAGACATGCCCTGTGCTGTGGACAAGCCCTGTTTACTGGAACAAAAGATATGTTGTGGTGTTGAAGGAACACTGAGTGGCAGGGGGGGAAACGTGCTCAGGTCTTCTAGTACACAAGGTCAGACACACAGGCATGCACACCTGGATTGAGGTCCTGGGCAGTATCCCTAGACCGATTATAGGTATAATCTGCTTATTATTATTATTATTATGACCTGTTCTGGAGTACTGAAAACATACATTGGCTTTTCAAATACTTCCTTCACTGACTTCTCTCTGATGTGATTTTCTGTAATGGTTTGCCTTGTTCTTGTGTCTCATCTTTTCTGAAGTTGATCATTGAAACTACAAGTGATACATTTTGCTTAGAATAACTCCAATAGTTACACATAAGAATGATATTTTGAGAGCAGTTCCAAAATATTCTGTCTCCTAAAGGTCTGTGTACTACATGCTACAAAAAGTAATCATATAGACTGTGTCATTTATTTATTTATTTTGATTCCACTGAAAATCACTTCTGCTCATTTGAGTAAATACCCAATTTAGATGCGCGGTATTCTTAAGAGAAGAATTCAGGTAGGTTGTCAGCAATAAAAGATGACATTGGCTGAAGAAATAAGCATTGGTACAACGGAGGGAAAACAGATGAGAACATACGCAGGAGCAAAACAAATGTTATGAAAGGTGAGAATATTGTTCTCTGTGAATGTCCCAAGGTGAGGTTCAAATGTTTGAAGTAAAATAAAAATATTCACATACACATCTCTGTAAGGAAACAAATAAAATGAGTGTAAATGTAAGGTAGAAACATTAAAAAATATTTGTAGATCAAAATAATTTTGACTACACTAGCCAAGATCCTTGGATTTTTTAGAAGAAATATTAGTTCATCCATTTTTAATAAGCAACGCTGACGTTAGGGGATTTTCTAGACAATATGCTCTGTGACTTCTTTAAATAGAGGTAGAAGGAAATCCAAATCCATATTTATGTTATTCAAGAAACAAGCAAAATATCCTCTGTGATCTCAGCAATCTTCTCTGGATTGGAATGCAACCAATCCTTTTGGATATTTGCACCAAAGACCTGGCTAGGAGGCCTTGTTTGAGTGACTGAGGACAGAGACAGCAGTAGAATATGAAGGACAATAGTAGCATCAGACATGGAACTAGAGGGGGGAAAGATAGAAATGAGAGAGTTTTTTATTATTTCATTTTTATTTTCCAAGATGGCTGAAGCATTTTAAAAGCCTATAAAAGAAGATTTTGTGAGAGGAGATGAGAAAGGTCTGGAGAGCACTGGAGCACGACATGCAAGGTGGGCAGAACAGGGAACACAGGTGAAATGGAAAGTGATACTGATGTACCAGGGAGAGGAATGGGAGAAATGAATGGAGAAAGGAAATAGGCATCACTTTACTTTCCTATTCTTCACTTACAAGGCTTGAATAGATGAAGTCAGCTTTTGCTTTGGAGTGATAAATCTTGACCTGCTCAATAGAGCCTCAGCTGGTGCTCTTCATAGCAGTGCCTGTGCTGAACAACCAACCTGTTCTTTGGGAGACTCATTCTAATTTCTTTGCTGTAATTCTTCCATTTCAGTGCTATCCAACAAGTTTAGGTAACTCTCTTTAACATTAGTTTTGGCATGGTAAGATTTTTAAATGGGAGCTGGGAAAAAAAAAAAACCGCAGACGTTTTTGTAGATGAGAATGGCTTCCATGAATCTAAATTAAAATCATTTAAACAAACAGATTCTCTATTTTCTGTAGCATTAATTCAAAGAAATCACAACACAGGGATTAGTATTCAGTAGACTTATTATTTTATTGTATAAAAGTAATTACCTTTTAAATAGTATCCAAATTAACATTTTAATATCCCTCTGGGCTTGCGAATTTTAGAAACATAATATAACTCAGTACCTAATACAGAAGAAGTCAATTTCCTTTTCTACTAGATTAGTTTCCTGTATAAATTTGAATCATTTTCAGTGCAAGGAGCAATAATTCTTTTTCTCCAAGTAAGATTTATATTAGAACCAAAGACACTGAACATTTTCATAGGAGGCCATTTACAAGCTGAAAAGCTTAATTTCTTTATATTTCTTGGTAAGATATTTGTGGAAAATAGTCTCTTATGTTAACAGTCTTCGTATTTTATTATAATTCATCAGGGAAAAATATAAGGCTTAAAATATGCAGAGTTCCAACTCAATTCTCTGGTGACTTTTGCATATTAAAAGCCCTGAGTAACTAAAACAATGCATAAAATTCACTTTTATCTGTTAAAATTATTAAGGATATCTGACTTCTTATATTATACGTAGATACATTTTTTTAATACTTTCACATATGTTTTTCAACAGTGCATCATCTAATAAGAAGAAAAACTTTCCTCTTTTGTCATTGTGTTTATCTCATAATCAAGCCTGAAGCAAATTTATCGCTCTGTCATACAAATAAAACCAGCTAATTTAGCAAGAACTTTAGAATCAAGATGGCAAATGGGAAAAGACTTTGTATTTGTAAGGGCCACATCAAGCTGGACAAAAAAAGATTATGAAAGAATGAAGGAGAGATATATTAAGGGTACAGTAAGATTGTGAACCAGCTATCTCAGATGTCTGTTGACCCCAAGGGTACACCTGGAGAACAAGACATGCTGGGGCTCACGGTGAGATTGGAAGAGTGGAGTTAATGGAATTAATTGGAATGTTAATTAAAAAGAATATGGAAGTACTCAGGATAGGTAAGGTAAAAAGGGTTGCCAAATGTTACAAGGAGGCAGACCTTTCCTGAGATGCAAAACAACTTACTGGTTACCAGTGATGGTTAAAGGAGAGGAAGGAGATGCTGGCAGTTGATCATAGGCCACCAAGGCAGCAAGGTGAGGTGGGTGATGCTCCTAGAAAGCAGCTCCATCCTCTGAAGTGCTGGGCATGATGATGGTGGATTTTTACTGATCAGATGTCACTTGGAAAGGAGGGCCTTGAGACATGGATCATCTAGTCTAGCTCTTTTCTGTAATAGGAAGGTGAGATTTTTGACACAGAATCTGAGGGAGGCTGCTGAACAGGAGGCTCTTCTAGATTGGACTCTGACTAACAAGGAGAGACTGCTTGTGAACATCAGGGCTAAACAAGCACCTGCTTTAAAGCTGTAAATACAGCAGCTGATGCTATAAATTATATCTTATATATACTATATAAGATACATGTAAAATATATCTTATATATATTATATTATATCCATGAGAAAGGCAACCAATTAGAGCGAGTCCTGGCTTAATCTGAGGGTAGTGATAATCTCTCAAAACATTCAAGTATGGTAACAGTGTCAATAATTACTTCAGACAAGAGTAGAAGAAACAATGTTATAGGATGGAAAGAAATAGTTTAATGAGAAATGGATGTTAGAGGACTAGCTACACAGGAGACTTAACTTGTCTGGGAGGTAAGAGACCATAAACAGTAATGAGCCTTAAAAGACTCTCTGGGGTTACATTACAACAGACAGTGTTCCCGTGCTCCTTAAAACTAATTAGTCTATACTTTTCTCTATCTATACATTTCCTCTGTACACTTAAACGATTAATGATGTGATATTCCTGGCCAGATAGGAAGCAGTTTTGTTACAGTGTTCCTTGAAAATGAGCATAGTGCATATAGCTGCGTGTATTCTCCTGTCTGTGAGGACAGTTGCTTGTTTAAGTTAGAAAATACAGTGTTTGTATAGACAAGGATGTAAAGAGTCGTGGTTCCTGTTCTACCCTTCGTAAATTCTCATTTGCCTAAGTAATCCTAAAGCTTAAAGGTTCTTCTATGGAATTTTTTTTCTCTTTCCAGAAGTTACTTTCTCGTTTGGAAAGCCAGGATGAATCCTAGTTCATATTTTATTTATTAAAATCGACAAATGCTGTCACAACTACCAGAAGACAGCCTTGTGACCATCACATCCCAGAGTAGGTTTGATGACAGTTAGAAAAGCACCTCCTATAGGTTCAGATCTTTGAGCCTGAGCATTGTTTTCAGCTCTGCTTGGTCTGACAGATTTATAGCTACAGCCTGGGGACTTGGATTATCTCAGTGTAAGGCAGATCCCTGCACTGCCTTTGTACTACTGGCTACAGAAACTATTGAATGCTTTATCCCCATGGGCCATCTAATCTCTTAATTTCTTTTGATCAGCCCTACTTTTTTAATCCTCTAAAATATTACATACATGACTTGCTAGTCTTGAATACGTTTTTAGCCTTGAGTGACTCTCCTAGTTACTGTGTGGGTCTGTGCAGTGGTTTTAGAAAGGTGACAGGCCTGACAGTTACAGTGAGACAAAAAGGGGTTTTGTTTTACATGACAAAGTATCAACACTTTGTATGCTTTTTGAGTTTCTGTCTGAAAACTCTTGGATTAAAATCTTTGTGGAGAAAAGCACATCATAACTTTACAGGTATGAGATACCACAACTTATCCTAAAATATTATCAAAATTTTAAAACAGTTCTGGGAATTCTCTAGGTATTAAAAATCACAAGTGCTCATAAGCTGATAATATATTTACTTCCTTCTTTTCAAGAGGCGGTATGATTCCAAAATACAAGGAATGAATAGATGATATTTATATGTATGTATCTACAGACTTTTTTTCGCTTATGGAACTATTTTCTCCCTACCTCACTAAGTCCAGTTATATTATTTTAACTCTGACTTCAGAATATATTCTCAAGTAATTCAGTCAGAACTGTTCTCTTGATTGTTGACAGTAAGTGTCGCATTTCATGTTAAATACTTCAGGATAATCAACTAATAAAACATCGCTTTTTCAATTTCTTTTGGGAAATAAATTATAAAAGACTCTTTTCAAACGCAGAGTTCACAGTGATTAGTTTTATCAGTGAAGTAGTGAAAAGAGTCTTGCTGATCTCATACAATGAAACTGTGCTACTTTGTTGTGCTCTTGTGTGATTGCAAGAGCTGGTTTGGGGTGTCAGCATAGTGAGGTCTCTGTCCTAGGTTTTACATAAGCTTAACATGGATTTGAATTCCATATTTACCGCTCTCTGATAAGTAATGAACTGATCCGTGCTGGTAAGCATAGCTCCTTCTTATTTGGGTAACTATTGTGAACTTGTATATGAATTTAAAGGAAGGAAATTAAAGCTGTAATGGCATGTGTAGTCAGTGGATGACTTATGGAACAAAGCTTTGTTTAAACGTCAAGTAGAAGTTTATCACGAATCATACAGCCATGGAAATATGGTAAGTGCTCATACAGACGTAACTTCAAAGAAGAAAGCCTTTAGGAATGATGTATCCCACTGTATAATGGGTTATATAACCCCACGTAGTTTAGAAACTCCAAGGGGAAATGAACACAAGAAGTTCAAAATAACCCTCCCAAAAGCAACTCCCACATACACACACGAAAAAAGAACCACAAACAGAAAAACCCACCACCTGTCCAAAGGCGTTCTTCAGGAATGATTCTTTGAATCAATTTTACCTGGGACAAATGTTCACTGACAATTGCCTATTTAATTTTTGTCAAGGTAAAGGGATTTATTTTAACTGTAAAATGAACAGACACAGAGATGTAAACTGATTTTGTTCTGCACTTGGATCAAGGTAGATGCTTTGACTGTTCCTTTTGCATCTGTAGAGAAAAGGTAACTGCCGTCATCTATGTGAAATTCTGTAGGGATTCCAGAATGAATATTTGAAAAGACACATTTTTTAGAAAAACAAAAGTAGAAGATTTTGTAATTCTCAGTCTCATCTAGCTAGCCAGTAAGACAGAAAGCAAAGTGCTCTGAAAATTCTCAAGACCCTTACAGGTATTTCAGTTAGAATAAGAGAATAATTGTTCTTACAACTTGGCAGATCACAAAAGTTACATTTAACTTTTGATAAAATTTGTTAAAAGCAATCCCATTTGCAAATTACCTGTGGTGCAATATGTGTGTGTTCTTATTCTGACCCTTAACTTTTGTCATAGTGTAACTGAAGGCAGCTTTTCTTCTAAGCAGGTTAGGAACTAGACCCACAAGCAGTGTTCACTGTAACAAGGAAACAGACGTTCATGTAGTACAATGGAACACTTGTACAAAAATCGGTCTTTTATTGTTTCTGGATCCTGTTCCAGGTGCATAGAATCTCTTTAACATAGGCCTTGAAAGCATCCATAGAGCTACAGTGTGCTTGAAAATATCTTCTTGCAGTACAACAAAATACATTCAATATCACCGATGATCTCTGAATATTAATACCAATGTGAGGATCAACAAGCATGATAAACATAAATGAATCTCTTCTACATTGTTTAATGCAGTGGAAATCTGCACAGCACTTCATCTTTGAATTTCAGTTGTATTCCTTTCCCACCCCATGTGCCAAACTCTTATTGCTGAAATAATTTGGCTTTCTCAGGCAGAAAACTATTTTGACTTGTATATAGCAGCACTTTTCTCCATACCAAACAAGATGTGACTAATTCCAATAGAAATGTATTTAATGTAATGCGTTGAGTTCATTGACTATTTTTAGTACATTCCCATCAAAAGAAGATGAAGTACATTTCATGAACTTATTCATTTCTTCAGAAGCCAACTATTCATTTTTGTTCTTCCAGTTCTGGCTTGGCTTTTTCTGGCTGCTTTGATGCATGCAGGTCATGAGTCAGGACTCCTTTTCCCTGGAGAAATCGGAACTTCTCCTGTTTTCAAAAAAGTGGATGAATTAGATGGGAAATGTCCTGAAGCAACTGAAAGTCCTGATCCAGATACCACTGAAATAAATGGAAACATTTCTTAAGAGGCAATTAAGTCATGGCTAATGAGATAATTCTCAGAGGTCCAGTACAAAGGAGGAAGCCAGAGGGAGGCAGAGGATTATGGTGGTTTTCCAGTCCTTTGCACCCATCTCTTGTTGGGTTGCTGTGAGAACCGAGGAAATTTCCCGTCCCTTTTACACAATTTGATGGCAGAAGCCCAAAATGGCTCTAGCAATTACACTAGAAAATTCAGTAGTTTTCATCTGGCCCAGCCTCCCAACCCTGGTTGCAGCACAAGCCCACATGGGTAGCCCTGCTCATGGAGACCTTGCTGCAAAAAAGAAAGGAAGGAGCTAGAGCAATGAACGAAGGCTTCTTCCCTAGTTTCATAAAATGTTCTGTAGACAAACAGTTACTGCAAAAACTTTGCACAGAATATTCATCTTAGCTGCAATGGCATTGTATTTTGTCCTCCCTATAGCATCATTACTGTTCATAATTAGAGCCAGGGGTAATTTGTACCTGGAATATACTGATATACCTAGACAGGATGTACACTACGTACTAGTGCACTCCCAATAGCAAAGCCGTGCTAGTGTAAAATTATTTTACTAGACCACAAAACCGCCACAAGTTGCTCCAGTATTTCTTAATGACACTCTCCAATAATTAAATATGCAAGGAAATCAATTTTTAAAATTTTGGATAAGTAGCTCTCACTCTGGAGACATACCATTGAGATATTCATTTCTGTGTTTCTGTAAAGCAGTTGTAGAGTTTTGTCATTGTGCTGTTTAAGTGGTAGCATTGCCACAACATCACAGTCGTTTTTACTTATTGGGTGAGATTGTTTTGCTTTTGTAACTATCACTGTGAAGTTCACTTAATTGGCTTGATTTTATCTTTTTCTTACAACCATCTTCAGGATACTAGATTTGCCTGATGAATCTCTGCCATTATACCAGAGACCTGCAGAAACCCTGCTTAGATCAGCCAAAGATGCAAAGTTTTCTGAAACGTGAATGAATTTATCCAGTTGCATTTTGCTATATTTTTCCATGCTTTAAAAAATAGATTACCCAGAAGGGCTGAATGAGGATACTACAGTGGCCTTCTCTTCTGCAGAAAGTAGAAGTAAGCATACTGTAAATACAATTTTCTGGAGCTAGCAAGACCACACATCTTCTGAATTAATGAAATATCGTCGTTTTTGACTGAGTAGATACAAAACTAAAAGCAAAATATTTATTCAGTCTGGTATGTTGGTTTATGAAAGTGCATTGGTCTTTCATTTCTGGAAATGTTGAATTGTTAATAAAAGCTTTTTTGTTTGCTTTTTTTTTTTTTTTTTTTGCTTAACTGACTTGACTAGATTTATGTGAAAGATTACAAATAAAAGAAACAATCATTTTAATCAGTAACATTAACAGAAAAGTTAATCTGGGAATCATAAACATATTTCAGCTGTCAGTGAGTAAAAGCCATTCTGCCCCATTGGAAATACTGCAGCATGAGAAAGGGTTTGGCAAGGCAGCTGAAAGGGATGGGCTGCCAGAAGAGCAAGTGCGGAGGCTGACAGGCCTATTTGGCAAAATGTTCAGAAAGCAGGTATAGAAAATGGTATTGACTTGCTTCAAATTCATGCCAAGCCCACACTTTAATGGCATTAACTACTTAAGATATTAAAATTAGTAAAGATGTATACAAATTTGGATTTCTTGCATACTGCAAAGACTGTCCCTTTAGTGCAGTCTTTCTTAGGCTATTTCTATTTTTTAACTTCCTTGAGCCTTCCTGTGTTTTCAAGAAAAATCAGCCCGTCCCTTTCTACCTTCTTGATTCTTGAAATAAGGGCTGTGTCTTCTATTCCAGGACACTAATTATTTTGCACGTGAAGACTATTCCCCATGTATCCAAATTTTCCTTTCTCTCTTCCAGAGAAACATTGTTTTAAAAGACAAGAGCTGATTATTTAGCAAACTGTGAAGAGGATTTGATGACACAGCGATTTTGCATATCTTCTGAGAACACTATATTTTGAGTAGTTTCTCCTGAAGGATAAGAATGATTACGTGGAAAGCTAAGCTGGTAGCTAGAGGGAAGCATATGGCATTGCTTCAAAACACCTCCCTGTTCTTCACCTACAGCATCTCAGTCAGTGATCCCCAAACTTACCTCAATGCCATTCTCCCAAAGATGCTGCGCTGACCCTGGCATTTGGAGCAGGGACTGCAGGAAACCCATTTTGCTGCCCTAAAGCAGGGGCAGGGAGTGAATGGACTCTGACAGTGATATTTGCAAATCTGATAAATAATTTCCTTCTCCATGTTTCGTTGCAGTAGATTTATTTCACCATTTGCCGTATCTTTCTGCAGGTAGTGCTAGCCAGTAAAACATCTGAGCAGAGGGTGAAAAGCAATGCTTCTCTTTTCATGAAACTGAAGTGTGAAGCAACGGGTGTAAAAAGATATCATTGTGTATTTTTACCACTCTGCAATTGCTATATTTACACAGTAAGACTCTGGCTAAACAGAGGAGTTATCTGATCAGTGTCAATACTATGCTACAGGATTAAACCCACACACGAGAATATTGTGGGGGATGGAAGAAAATTTTAGGATGAGACTTCTGTCCCAGTCTCCCTCAAAAAAAGCAAGACCAAGTGACCAAGGGGTGGATAGTTTTCCTAGTATATTGACACTGCAACAAAACCTTGAGTTGCATTTGAAAAAAAAAAAAAAAAAACGTAGAGAGAAAAAGTACCATGGAGAATACTAAAGAGTGTTGTTGTGTGGATTTCCTGCAGATTAACCACTGCTTCTACATGGGTGAGTGCTTTGCAGTAGGCTGGCCTTAACTTGGCAAAGGCAGCTATCAGTAGGAATAGCCATGAAGGAATACGGCTGTACTTAAGAACTTCTGAGCAACAGCTACTGGTTTGATGCTGGCTAATTAACTCAATAGAAAGAAACAGATGGAGGTGGCGAGGGATGGCTGCAAAAACTAGCCAAACTCATCACACAACTTTTATCTCAAATCCTGTGCAAAGGGCATCACAGAAGAATTTGTCAGTCCGAGTCTACTCATCTAAAGCCTTTACTGAAGCTGCTTTTTACCCTGCCTGTGGAGGGAAAACTGGCATAAATATAGTGCATCTGAGCAGGGTGAGACTAGGAGAATGAAAGAAACTCCAGACGTGATATTGCTTATGAGCTGTGTGAGGGTTATCTGTAAGGGTTATCTTTTTATGCCTCTTGGTTGTGTTTTTGGGTCTTCTTGTTTGGGGATGGGAGGGGGGGAGGCGAGGAGCAGGGTGAGTTGGCCATAGCTGAGGATGTTTAGGCTAACATGTTTTTGTTCAGTAAAATTTATTTGTAGCACTGTGAGCTAGGCTCAGGGAAGGATCTCTGGTACAGCTGTGCCTATAACTCCTTTTAGGGAACTGGCTCACTTGGTGGCTGCTCTTGAGAACCTTCCTATACTACTGCACTGCTGAACAAAGGAGGTATGTAAAGGCTGACATCCCCCTGCGCTGATATCTAGAAAAAATAATTCAGTAATGTTAATTCAGACTACAATATTTGGGCTTAATACTTGAGAAAGTGGGGACAGAAGTCAGACCAAAGTGTGTTTAGCTGTTGAGGCAATTTGATAATTAACACGTTGTCTTGTCAGTGATGCCCAGATGTCTGAAAACCTGGGGTCTGAAAGGATCTTGGTTCACAAACATACCCTGTGCTTCCTCTGCAACACAGAGTGCAGTGCAGTCTCCGTCCGTCGGAATCTTACACGTTGTTATAAGCTTATTATCATTTTTCATATTAATATATCACACAATTTGCACATCTATGTTAATATGTTGCTATAATACATAAAGATAATTAATGCATTAATTATTGTTATTAAGCAATATATAAAAGTATTGTTATAATATTTAACCCTTCTGCACTGAGGGAAGAGCTTTGTTACCACTATCAGGAGAAGTGGAATCACATACTTGGATGGGCTGCAGTGACAGAAGGAAATGAGAATTAGAAATTGTAAATGTTCTTGGTTTTTACACAAGGCAAGATTTTAAACCACTTTAATTAGGAGTGAATGTCTTCTTCTTAGTGACTTGAGAAAGGAAAGCAAACCCAAGAAAGTAAAGAGCTTCCAGGCAGTAAATGAACTACTGTACTGGAACAAAGGCTAGCCATACATCAACAGAAACCAAGACTTGAGTGTAGACAGTCTCAATCTAGATTAAAGTTCAACTGATAAAAACAGGAGAATTTAAGAAAGAGAAGACAGATAAAGACCAGACAGCTCCTGAAATAAATGGTAGCCAGACATCTGTTCTATTAGCAGTATAGGAGGAGATCTTTACCTGGTGTAAGTGCCATAGAAGCAATGCAGCTAATGGTGCTGCATGGCAGCAGTAATTGTAGTCCACGTGAAGTGCTCAAACTTATATTCACATTTAAAACGCAATATATCATTTCAGTGCCATATTTGCTGTGCAAAGGCAACTTTAAATGTCATGAAGTACTTTATTCCAAGGCAATCCAGTAAATTAATGCTTAATGGACATCTTTTAAAAAAAAAAAATAGTATTTCTCAGCAATACAACTTCTCTGATCCAGCTTAATCTTAAATGGTTTGTTTTTATATTAACAAAGTGGAAAGCAATGAATTATACCAAACTTTTCACCATTCACTGGATCTTTATTACAGCAAAAATCTCTAGGCCAGGAACCAAACGAATGGGTTGGTTTGAGCAACATTGCTCTTTCCTCACTACCTGCTCAAAAATCCTGCACTACCTTTTACATTCCCCTTTCTGCTATCTAGCACTTCAGCTCTTTCCCCTTGCACCCAAATTCTTTACATCGCTGTCATGTTTCTCCAGGCTCGCCAGGACTGATGGGCTGTACAGGAATGAACCTTGATACCCTTCAGTTTCTTGGTGACTGCATTCATAGTGCTCAAGAAGCCTGGTTCTTTCACAGCTCTTATTTCAAATCTGAGGGGAAAAGCTAATGTGATAAGACAATAAATTATCATAGCAAAGGATAAGTGACCTTACAGAACAAATTCTGGCTTTTCTGCAAGCTTCAGAGCCTCGTGCATCCCTGCAGCCGATAGTTTCCGGTTGATATTCCTATATCTGCATTGCAGGAGGTTGCGGTAAGTTGTCCTCAGGTCCCGATTGAAGAAGGCATATATAAAAGGGTTAATGAGGGAGTTTGCATAACCCAACCATAGAAAGGTTCTCTCGACCCACAGTGGGATACAGCTGCACGCTGTACCGCAGATAAAGGGCCTGGCAGTCGAGAGGAGGAAAAATGGCAGCCAGCACACAGTGAAAGCCCCAACAATAATTCCAAGTGTAGTGGCAGCTTTCTGCTCTCTCTTAAAGATGGAAATGTTTTTCTTGTCATTCTTCAGGAGTCGTGAAAAATTAGTACATTCTTCAGATTCCTTGTGCAGTTTTACAGCTCCATTCATAGAAATCCCTTCCATTTCTTCTGGCCGGGGAAAACTGGCAAACTTGTGTTTAGCAACACTCCTCTTAGCAGCCTTGTAAATCTGATAGTACATGAAAAGCATCACTGACATTGGGATATAAAATGCAACTGCTGTGGAGTAGATCGTGTAGCCAAAGTCTTGACTGATCAAACAGACCTTCTCGTCATTTACGTTTTGAGCCCAGCCAAAGAGAGGGGGAATGGTGATAGAGGCAGATAAGAGCCATACACACAGGATCATTTTAGCCATACACTTCCCATTCTGCCTCACAGGATATGTGAGAGGTCTTGTTATTCCCAGGTACCTGGAATGATAATGCAGAGTTATTACACAGTGCAGTGGTTAACTGTTAGAAGTTATTTCACATAGTCTGCCATTAAAGGTAACATCTTTGGCTAAAGTTTCTATTTTACATTTCTCAATGCACGTATTTCAAACTTGTGAGTTCATATACGTCTTTCACTTTAAGATTTATAGTGCTGGTATTCTGTATAAAGGCTCTTCCAGAGGGAAATCTCCAGCCGCAAGGGACTGGGATTTTAATGCATTTGTACAATCTTCCTACAGATAATTAATTTTTATGGTTATTAAGGAAATTCTGAAATCTAAGTTTTATTTGGCTAATTTATGAAATCTGGGTGTACAGAAGTGTGCTCGCTCCACAAAGTAGATAGAATAATTTTTTAATTGAATGCTTGAGTTAAAAGAAGCATACATTCATCTTAGCCTTCCTTCATATTCATCAGTTATGAAGATCTCTACCTCTAAATTGATCTTACCTTCATGTTTCAGACAGGAACTACAAATTGTATACTTATGCCAGTAATAGATTATTTTGATACTACAATAATTCCTTTAATCATCATTTAATTAGAAATTGTATTTATTTAACATCTTAACTTTTACTGAATAAAATAACAATTTACCACAGTGTCAGTTCAGGAAGACCTGAGAAAAACCACAGTTTTATCTGATGCTAAACTTAGAATGGTAAATAATTGTAAACAGACAAGAAATGTGTTTACAATGTGTCAAGTTTTCATAGAAAGATATGAAGTCTCCTGACAACTTCTACATTTCCTAAGCCATGAGAGCTTAAATGACATTTTTTGTATAGTAAAACATTTATCACTATTGACTTATGTAGCTGGACAGTAACAACCTAAGCCCATTTTACTCTCAACTACAGAAGATGTATTTATGTCCTCTCTAATGATGGGGATCTTTATCTTAGATAGAATGGATNTTTTTTTTTCCCTTTTCTCCCTCCACCAAACTTCGAAATCTGAAACTTGGTTTCTGCTCTGCTGGCATTAACCTATGAATTCCTGTGAACTTCACAGATTGTTCTTTCCCTCCTCCCCCCAAAAAAAGAAGAATTTTGAGAAAAATCAATGTGATTCACTTCACCTACTCATAAAAGAAATGGTTTCACATGGTTTTGGTTTCAAGAGGTACCAGTGTTTAGTTACACAGTGAAGGTTTTGGAAGGTTACAAATACGAAATACAATGATGTGAGTATAGATATATTTTCTGACCAGTTTTTCTCTCTCTATTCACCTAGCAAATCAAAATATGATATTTCCCTAGCTCTGCAGAATGCTGCATTGTTGATTTTACTGCAATGCAGCAAATTATGGCCAGCGTTGTTGCTTCATACAAGAGCCCAGGTATGCTACAGTTCTGGAAGTAAAAGGATGCATCATTTCATGATCAATTCTGATGAGTAATAACAATCACCCTTGACAACGTCACTGACATTTACGTTAGTGATATGGCAAGTTTTATACAAAGGACAGAACTAATTTATTGTGTCCTATTCATGACAGCATGCACAAGCAAATTCCAGCAGTCCACTATTGTGCCAACAAATCTGTGCCTAGTGGTGCTGTGAGCTACGAGCATTAAAATTGGCTGGAATTTAAGCAGTAGGATTTATGCACATTGATCGTGGTGTTAAGAAAGATTGTTTCTTGTTCACTTCTCCATCAGCATTAGAACATAACCATCACCCCAGTGCCAGTGGCCTTGAGCATGCTGTAGATGCCACAGAGATGTCTATTTTACACAGCCACGTCCAAAACTCCTTGTGCTGCTAAGGAGTGGGACTTTCCCAAGGGGATCCAAGATGTAGAAGAGCAGAGTCATTGGGGTGAAGTTCTGGAGTTCATCTATCTAAGGGATGGGTGGGACTGCTTTAAGTAACGGCAGCTGCCCTTCTAGGACAGCACTGGCACACCCTTAACGTTTGTCTGAGCACAGCATGACAGCTACACACGAGCTAAATGCATCCTTTGTACAGAAAGCTTACATGTCACTTACAGTGCATTGCTTAAGGTAAAAAAAATCTTTAAAAGTTGGTCCACTTCCCTGAGGTATGTGCTTTTCTAGCTATTACACAACTGGTCATTAAAAATAACACAATTACAAGGTGAGTTTTGTTATGTAGCCAAAATAGTTACGCTAGATTTCTGCAAAAATCAGATCCGTAGGCTGTACACACTAAATGCCTACTGATGCATTCTGATGCATCAGAATATAACAAAAAGAATTCATGAAAGCAGAAGTATACTGAAAAGAATTAAAATTCATTAGTTTTGCCCTGGCACCACTTTTTTGGAAGCTATCTGAGCTTCAAAAATGCTATTTGAAATTAAAATACATTAATTAACATAAAAATACACCAGCATCCTTTCTGCCTTATCCATTTTCCTAAATGTAGTATGATAGGAAAAGAAGTCAGCAGGCATAAATGAAGGAACTTTCTTTATCTTTTCATCTCTATATGAAATCCATTACCCTTGAAAACTTACTTGTGACTTCAAAATAATGTAAATCACTACTGTGGTCTAATTCACAAGAGAGAGCATCCAAGACTTAATACATTCATGAGCTTCAGAAGTATTGTCTATTTCATTGCAAAACTATACTTTTCATCCTTAATTTTTAATTACTACCTTCCAAAAATTACTAAAAGTAAATTAGCTGAACTTACCATATCATTCCATAAATATGCAACACTTTGAGGAATTACCGCTGGGAAAGAATGAAGTCAAATTCCCTACAAAGCCCATTTCATGTATCTCAGTCATCCGCTCAAGAAAGAAGTGTCTTAGACTTGCTATTCTGACACTTGTTTCTCTTCTATGCCACTGATGTTCGTTTTCATCTTGGCAGGAAAGAAATCGTGCTCCAGTTCTCAGCTGTGAGAAAAGGGCAATGCTGTTCCCTCTTCTTCCTCCTTTGACTTTCTTGAATAGACAGTTCTGCCAGATAGGGCTTCATTACCATCCAGCACGTTACACCCAGCACAGTGGGGACTAAATCTAGGTTACTAGAAGCTCACTATTGCAGCCACCTGGCCCTTCCTTCTCACCCTGGATTGCCTGATGCTGTATGCAGCACACCAAAGTGCAGGATTCTGCTCTAAACCAATAACTGCTGTAAGCACAACCCCAATCCAGTCACAGCCCTGCTGCCATTCCAGAAAGAAGGCTGAGTGAGTGGGGGGAAATGAGCAGAGACAACCTGTTGCTAGTATCTAGCAGATGCAATGACAGAAAGATTATGGGAACTTTTCTTGTACTGCATCACTGAAATTTGAAAGACAGTCTCTTGCTCAAATAGCTCAGAGTCTAAGCAGACAACGTAGACCAAACAGAAGGCAAACAGTGAGGGGCAGAGTAAATTTATTTTTAAATGAATGTGTGTAAACCCATGAGCCCATGTCATTTGAACTGCAGATCACACAGGTGTTTCTTATTAGTGCGCTCAATATCCTAAATGCTACAGCACAGTGACATACATGGGGTCAGACTATATCACAGAGGGAACAGGAATCCACAGTCCCTGTTTCCATTTCTGGCACATCATTTTATCTTTCTGTAACTCTTTGTATTTCTTTTCCTAATTCATTCTTTTCTGAGCTATTTGCTTGTTGTGATGGCTGACGTTACTGCTGGCACAATGATTATCAGACAGAAGCGGGACTGCCACTGTGTGCCACCTGATGTTGTTATATTTTAAAAATATATGAAAAGCTCAATACAATTTCTTTTCTTGTAAACATATGTATTTTATTCTTGAACCTAGGAAACTGAAAAGTAGTTTGCTTTACCTGTGTTGCTATGAAGTGAGTTCACATGGGCATCTCAACATCACCAGAAAAACTTTACATGGAGCTCTTTCTCATCATCTGCGTGCAAATAAATCTCCATTTGTGATTGAAGCAATTAGCAGTTCTATAGATGTAGAAGATACCAGTTCTTTCTCCAAGAATAAAAAGCACTGCCAGGCACGGTAGCACTTCAGGTTAACCAAGCAGGCATCTATTTTTTGTGGCTTGAACCTCATGGTTTGTTTTGTGAGGATTTTTTCAGCAGTAGAAAATTAATTTCCTTTTCTTTGTTCCCATCTGAGAAAGCTAGATATATCTATTGTATTTAGGCTGTAAAAGGGTGAATTGGTTATAGCTACGTAGAAACTTTGAGATGGGTCTATTTCCCCCACCTTCTGAAATACCTAGAAAGCAAACTGAGACAGCTATGTCAACTTCAACAATGGAAAGAAAATAGTAACAGGATGGTCCAATTTAACTCTGCCAATTGACTGTGAGAGGACTGTCAAAGAGTATCAGAAAATCTAACAGCTAAGAGCATTGAAACCGTCTTAAATTCTCCAGTGCAACCCAATAATAAATTGAATGGACCATGACATCGGGATCATTTATGCTTTTTCCAAAACACACACGTGTAATTCCTTTGTTTCTGGTCTCCATGTGCTTTGTAGACAGACGGACTGCATTTTAATTAGTGTACAATAGTTTCTAAGAATTTATCTGGCTGGTTACTCACTGTCACTGACCTGATCTATTCCAGAATCAGTTTAGCATCGGTCACTGTCTGACCTTGCTTTTATGAAGCAGATTGGATTACCGTGGAACAGAATTGCAAAAGCTTTAGTGAAAATTATATAGATGTGTATTACAGCTATTTCTGTCAAGAATCTCTATATACTGTTCTGTTATCTCTTACTATCTGAATTGGAGTTGAGCTTATTGTGAGCTTTTTCCTGAGGTTCTTTAGATTCCTCAGGTTCTTCTTAATTTTTTTATTTTAAGAGTCAAAAACCTGTTTTCTTTAAAAGGTACAAAAACGCTTACCTCTCTTGCTCACTCTTTTTGCAGGACAGCATCTTTCCAGCTTCAATACATAGCTCCTTGTATTTGCTTCTTTGCCAACCCACAGCTATGCCGTCCTGTCTAATGATTCACCTGCAATCATAACTTATTCCGAAGAACGATGCAAATCTACTGCTCTTTCTCTGGTGTCTGTGATTCACGATCTTCCATAACTCTTCTGTTCAATTCAGTGTAACACTAAGAGATGCTTAGCAAGAACAGGACATGATGGCATCCCTAAAAGCTATCCAGCACTCAGAAACACTCCTAGCACACTGACACTAATATTTTGATACATTTAATGGTAACTTGCATGCTGAAACAACAATCAAACTTATTATTTCTGTTACGGCTGTGTCATACCTCCTAACAGGAATTGTCTTCTTTTTAAAGATACGGTGTACACACTAAATGGGAGATGCTCTGTCCCACAGAACTGTGTTTTGATAAATAAGATACACAAACTGATGAGGAAAATACTATTCTCATCATGTATTTAAGTAATTGAGAGGGAAGCAAAGCGGCAAAAACAAAAAGAATTAAGCAGTGAGACATGAGCATTAAAGTGCATGACTGTGGTGCTACGGTGTGAAAACTGACCTTGTTCATTACTGCATGGCATTACTGAGACCTGTCTTTCTGCCTAGTCACTTCACGGTAACTGCAGGCTTATTGTCCAGGAAGAGGAGTATATCTCAGAGGCAGTAACATAAATACTTTTCTCCTTCCGAGAAGGAACAAAGTTACAGATTTCATTGCATACACGATAGCTTACAGAGTCTGTATTTAAAATCTATACATTAAGATTTGTGCAATTTCAGAGTGAGACAACAATTAACAAAATTAAATCCTTAGGGGAAAAAAAGATTTTGTTCACCTACTTCTGTGCTCCATTCAGGCAAACATCGTATCTTTCCTACCCAGCGAATTAGTACATGGGTGTCTCAGCACAGTCACCAGATTCCACTTCTTAATTGCAGCTGCTGGAAATGGATAAGGCTCTAATTTCTCCTTCTTAGTCAATATTGAATGCTACGAAGTGATCTTAAGAAAGATCTTAAATGTATGTTTTTATATCTGTAGTGTTAGACGCTTACTCTTCGCATTTCACACAAGTCAAATGTTATTGTTATTATTGAAACACTGATACTTAAAGTTTGGTGCTTGGAAGAATGGGAACAAAATATTTGTTACATTTTCAGCAAGGTTAACATTTTCCATTATCCCTTCCGTGGCTCTCAATTAAATACATTTTCTATAAATAAGTTCTGTTTACCACAGGAAGACATTCACTCCCGCTGTTGGAGTGGGTACACGCTAAATGCAGCACTGCACTTTTATTGTACATAGCAAATGTTCTGATGTGATTTTTTTCTCAAAAATAATTGTTTTTTTTTAATGGAATTCAAGATGTGTATGCTTTCCTGGCAGTGGGGGAAGATTAAGGCAATCAAAACTAAATATCTGTTCATTCTAAAAGAATATAATTTGCATATTAGATTATGTTCTTCTCTCTTACGTTTTTCCAGTTTACCTGTGCTTTCATGGACTTCCTTCTTTAATTATTTTAGTTCATTTTCATTCTTTTATTCCACTCATTCTATTTTTATTTCAATTTCTTTCTCTGCCTTATTTCTATTTCTCTCTTAGTTCTGTATATTTCCTTCTTAATTTTTGCCTACTCATCTAGGACTTCTGTTGCACAGGTAGCGGGATGTAGTCAGACTTCATTCTAACAAATGTGTAACAGCTGTATTTCCAGAAAGAGATTTGCAATGTCTCTGTTTCTTAGTCACAATTTCTGAAACCATATTCCTCTTTTCTTTCAGACTTTAGCAAATTTCTTATAGCTGTCCTTACTCTTTGCCTTTCATTTTCTCTCTGCGTGATTGTGAAAGTATTTGTCACCAGTCACTGCCTTGTTCTTAGCTACCTGAGAAAACAGTTCAGTAGCCTTTGGTTTTCCCCTGCTAATGATACGCTGGATGGAAGAAAAGGCCCAAACATGACGTTTATATAGCAACACTGCCTAAATGTTAGATAATGTGTACTTCCTGACCAACATTATGCAATTACCCAAATGCATGTTCTATATTATAGACTGAACACTCCTAAGGGATAAACTGTTTACAGCAAATATTCCTGTTTCACACATTGTGTTTATTTTCCTTTCTTGTGTCTTCACCAATGATGTAAAGATAGGAGGAGACATAGGAAGGGAAATGGATTTCAGCTCACTGCATCCTGCACCAGCCTCCTAGGATAAAAATTCATTTGAAAACTGAAGAGTATTGGCAAAGAAATATTTAGAATGAAGTGGCACTTTGTAATGAATGATTTCGTATTTTAAAATGTCTTCAAAGCACCTAAATACTATCTTTGTGGGTTTCTTCGTTGCTGGTCTGCATGTACACATGGTTTGCTTGCTGACTGCAGCAGGATTAATTACACAGAGAGCTCAAATGTGCTTCCCATCCCACTACTTAATAGACAATCTCTAGAACTTCAAAAACTCTCTGAAACCAGGCAAGTCACACAGGAGTAGAATCCATTTTTCTTTATAGTGTTTGACCATTTGCAAGGTTGAGGGAAAACAAAAAAATAATTTCACTCTTTTCTAAAAGAAATGCTGCAACTATGTCATGGGGGACACTGCCCACTTCTCACCTTTCACTACTCTCAGAGATCAGCAAGTTCCTTCTTTTTAATATTGTTCTCAGCTTTTCTCCAGTGATAGCAAGCAAGCAATAGTGGAAGGAGAAGTGAGAAAAGGGAAAAAGAACTCCTCTTAAATTTTTCTTCCTCCTCAAAAGTGAAAATTTGTACAATCAAAATACACGATAAAGTACAATTTACAACATACATTGATAATATTTCAGGAATATTCCCCACAGGAGTGTTTCTCAGGCTTTTTGAGCAATGTCTCACTCATTGAGAACCCTTCATGGATTTCATTGCAGTATACATTCAAACTGCTTCACAAGCCCAGACAGCCAGGCCCTCATATGCTCTTACAGTTTTATACCCTATGGTATGACTTACACTATTTAACTCATTTCATCACTCAAGGAGAAAGCCTTGTATTAGATTTGTATCAGAACACACTATTTTATTTAAAATTCATATATGTTTTCCCCAGATTTAGTGCCTTTTTTTTACCCAAAAGTATTTTAGAAGAACAGAAAAAAATGCAGTACAATTTGCCATGTCAACTGTTATATCTGTGTATCTAATTGTACATAGGCTGATGGAACTATTTTGTCTATTTGTGTGGCTTTTTGTTTGGTGGATGAGAACTGGTTAAATATGAAAAGGGAAGATAGATCTGAGGATGACAAGTAACTGATGTGTCATGGCTGGAGGGAGCAACTCTGGCAGTGAGTCTGAGGAGCAGTACAGAAGACCTTAAGCATGAATGCACACAATTCAAAACCCACTGAAGAGGGATGAGTCTTGACTTGAAGTGTTGATGAATGGTTACACAGGACTCAAGAGGGGGAAAAAGCTAGGGATGTGCTGGGATTACTTATGTTTGTTCTCTTACCAGTCTAGAGAATCTGAAAAAGAATGTGAATGGGTGGGATGAAGGACTGGACCACTGGATGCTGATAAGAAATCGAGAGAGAAATGATGTGGCTCTATTCATTCTTCACTGTAATAAATAAATAAAGGAGGAACGCTTCAGCACTGGAAGTCATCTTTATGATGGCCCTTAGTTCCGCGGGAGTTAATCTCATGTTCTGATCCTTATTCCCAAGCATTTTTATCTCCTGCACTGTAAGCTTCACTGTTCTGGCCGTTACACACAGTCAGCCAGAAAATGGGCATTAACCATGATCTGCTGAATGCCTACACGGTTAGAGGATCTAAAGCTCTAGATGATCTATTTGCTCATTGGCCTCAGCCACTTATATGACTGAAGGTAAGGTTCAAGTTCCTGAACTTAATTTGATCCTATGGGCTAGCAAGTACTGAAAAACATGAGTTGAATGTCATCAGGCTAATGAAAGTTGTCCAGCTGATAAGCAGAAACACTCCATACAGTAGAGATTAGGAATAGTTGCTGATAGGGAAAGTTTTATTTGCTGCTTTGCCCTTGCTGTGGGAGAGAGTAACTTTAAGCAAAGATGTGGTTTTCTGGAGCACCAGCTGAGATGTAATGCCTAGTTTGTTAAAAACAGGCAGTTGCCAAGCAAAAGAAAATAGAAGAATGAAAACAATAAGTCCTGCAGATTAGGAACTGAAAAAGATACCAAATCTATACTTTCCTCTTTCAGGTTACCCTCATTTTACCCTTCCCATCCCTCATGTCCAGAGTCATCATCAAAGCCAAGGAAGATTTCACATTCTTACCAGAGTTTATTGTACTTCCAACATTATTTTTCCCTTCTTCACTGCCTTCAAAAGAGGTTTTATTTCTCAAACTCACAACACATGAATAGAGTACACATCTCTTTCCCTCCAATATCCTGGCTGGTGTTGTCCTGTGGCAAAGATTAGTGCTCATGATTCCAGGTCAGGCTGAAGCCAGAGCTTAGGAGAAGTGCCAGGAGACAACCACCAGACACACCTCAGTCTTGGGGCTATCCCGCTCTGTGCAAGCATTCAGGAAGGCTGTAATAAAAATGCCAGTGTGTTTTCTCTCAGTTCTGTAGTCTAACAGTCAGACACCAGCACAAACATGCCTTAAGTGAGCAATGAAGCAGGCTGGTGCCTGCAGTATCTGTGACATGTTTTGGCCAATATATCACTCTACATCTCCTTCCACAGGTATGCAGGAATATAAATACACAAACACACAAACACACACAGCAGATGACTCTCTCGTGCACGGCAGCAATGTGTATGTGCTACAGAAAAGCTAAAAGCCTAGCAAGCTCAAGGAAGGCCTTCAGAGAAGGTACTGAACAGCCTGTGGTCAGCACGCGGGAGAGTGCCTACACTGATGGAGCTGACACAGGCCAGAGAGGTTCTCAGAACTAGAGGTAGAGACTTACACTGCGAGTGGGACACCAGGCCTTTATGCTCTCAGGAGGAAGCTCCCAAAACAGTACTGGGATGTCCAGTTCAACACTGCAAAAACGACGAACACGGAACTCCCCAACCCCTGCCTCCAGCTGAGTGCTCTGGCAGTTCCCTGGCACTGCGCTGGCATAAGATGCAGGCCTCCTGTGAATGTTGATTTTTGCAGAAGAAAGTCTAAACACACAGTGAGGGAGCTGAAGTGAGCTCTGCTCTGGGTTATCAGAGAACCTGAAGCTCAGAGTTTGCCCTGAGCATACCAGGCTTTCAGTAAGTGTGTAGCTTAGGTGACCTGTCCAGAATAACATAATAAGTCTATAGACCATCATTGCAAGCCTTGAGATAAGGTAACAGGTATCTCCAACAAAAATGTGTGGAGCCTTGCTTTCAGAGCTATTACAGCTGTCTTTTTTAAAAAGAAAACCCTTTTCAGACTCCCATAATATAAAAATGGCTAAGGTGATTTTCTCCAACTTCACTGCATGAGTCACACTTGGGTTGACACTAAACATCAGCTTAAAAGGAATTATTTTGAAAGTTATAATGGTGTTTCAAAATGAAAGCCTCCTACAACTTCAACTAGAAAATCATGACTGATCTCTTCAGTATAATTAAATGAAGTGTTTCAGAAACTTCCATAGTATAAGTAAGTGATGAATGAAATGAAAAATCACAGTCCATTGAACTATATTAAAACAAAGTATCTTCAGGGAACAGATTTATTTAAATGTGCTGATATTTATGTCCTCCTCTTCCTTCCTTGAATACAAACTATTTAAATACAATATCCCAGATAAAGCACTTTAGGAACAACCCCTTCTAGCATTACTTCTTCCCTCCTCCTCCATCTTTCTCTTCCTGTCTCTACAGAGACAAATTCCTGTCTCTGTAGAGACAGGAAAAATTCTGGAAGGATACGGTCCAAATAATTCTCTTTGCTTCTCCATGACAAGGATTTCATGGGTGCCCTACTGAACCCCAGTCTAGTCATTATGAGTGAATCTGAATCAGCCAAAGTATCTAAGTAACTTGGTTTCATACAAAAGTCTGAGATGAAAAAAGACACTATCTCCTCAAACATAAATACATTCCCTCTAACTTAGATCACTGATGCTCCATTGTGAACAGCAGCAAGCAAAGCCTGCTGGTAAGGCTGAACCCATTAAAAAGAAAAAAG
>WBMW01003830.1:708049-750644 GCA_013396635.1 Penelope pileata | reverse complement strand
AATGCTAAAACAATAGAAAAGAAAAAAAAAGAGAAGAGGAGAGGGAGAGGGAGAGGGAGAGGAGAAACAAAAACCACCACAACCGCAAGATAAGGAATTTGTGATGAATTTCCAGATACTGTAAGCAATTCAGTCATCCCAGGTCAAAACACTAGAAAAATAAGCTGCCTCTGCTCAAAGTTGCATACTAACAGCTAACTAGCAGTGCTGTGTGAAGAATGAGAAGAGCCACGCTGTGTGTCATGACCGCAATTATTTCAAAATGCCCTGTTATATTCTAGAACTTAGACCTACAACTTTATGCTAAGGCAGAATTAGGTATAGCTGATGATAAATTGCCTTCTCCTCCAAAGGAGGAGGATTAATAATTTGGAAGATTATCAAGGACCCCAGGCCTCCTCTCTGTTCATTTTATAGATGCTACAACACACATGAAAGCAGTGAAATAAGCAGGATCATCAGACAGAAGCCCTTCTTCTCACCTCTTGGTGAGAGGTGAGTACATCTTCCCTTTGCTTATATCAGCAGTAGGTTGGCAACTCTAAGGCTCTTCTGAGATGTGGTGGCATCAGCTGTGTGTGGATAAAGACTAAAGTACCCAAGGTTTATTGCTGTCCCTACAGTTTCCAATAATCTCAGCTCTCTCTGTCAAGCTAACATCTCCAAATATGTATTTGAATTTAGAAGCAGAATTTTGTTATCAGTGTGGGATGAATCACCACAGCTGAGCCTACGGAGATCTCAGGGAGCTCAATCTGCAGGTGTTTGGAATATTTGATACCATGCTCCCTTCATTTCAGCACCTAGGCAGCAGAGCAGACGCTTAATGTTAAGTATCAGGTTTTAGAAATGTTAAGCCTCCTTTTATATCGTTTAATTTACAGAACTGTCCACTATGCCATTTTAATTTGTATTATTTTTGGAAAAAAGAGAAGCTTGTGTTCTGCTAATGACCAAACTCATTTAGCAAAAATAGCTTTTTAATATGGGACAATAGACTCTTGAGAGACTGCAGTTAGCATTGTTGATAAAGCTGCTTGCACTAAGAAGTGGGTCTCCAAGTGCATACTCTTTAGGTAAAAAGGAAACTGAAGTACACAACAATGCAAAAATAAAGTCTTTAGAGCCAGAGCTGTATTATTTTTAGATCAAAACATCTTATTAGACTGCTAAATAAAAGCTTTGCATCTTGTCAGCAGCTGCTTTGGGCCACGCATATAAATGTTTCCAAGTAATCTGTGGCCAGACAACACATGCTGACTTTGTTCAGGGATTTAGCATTTCAAATATTTGTTAAACGTCTACTTCTACAGCAAATAAACAAACAAAATTTAGCAACCCACATGAAGAACTGCTTACAGAAAATTATTCTGGCAAGTGGTCTGCATGTCTGAACTATTTCATGGCAATCACAACATGGTTTCATGGTAGTTATGTTGCAAATCATACAGTAAGTTTGGATAATAGCATATACTTCTGTTAAGTGTGCTTGTTCCTTCCACTTCCAGCTTCTAACTTTTATGCCTATTGCCAATTTCTAAATACTGGTTACTGGAGTAAATCTTCTAGTATTTTTTACTTTGATTCACAAATTCCTATATTTCCTAGTCCTCTAACTAGTAAAAACACACTGCTGACAGACTTGGGTTTTTTTTTGTTTTTTTTTTTGCAGTTACATTTTCCAACTGTCTCTAGAGATGTGCAAACCATATGTTGAATCCATTGTCCCCAGTTTCTAATGCATCTCTAATGAAGAGCAATCGAGTTATACATAATGTACTCAAAGAAAGCTCTGTCTCTGAGGTTCCATTTCTCGTGCAGTGGTAACAGGCCATATCTGAATGAAGGTGCTTAAAACACAGTTGATGAGAAATAATTGAATCATCAAGGTTGGAAAAGACCTCCAAGATCATGTAGTCCAACCTTCCACATACCACCACCATTTCCCTCTAAACCGCTAAACCATGTCCCTCAGTTCTACATCCAGACGTACCTTGAAAACCTCCAGGGACGTTGACTTGATCACCTCCCTGGGTGGCCTGTTCCAGTACCTAACCACTCTCTTAGAGAAGAATTTTTTCTTAATATCTAACCTGAACCTTCCCTGGTGCAACTTGAGGCCATTCCCTCTAGTCCTATTGCTAGCCACTCAGGAGAAGAGGCCGACCCCCACCTCACCACCTCACTACAACCTCCTTTCAGGCAGTTGTAGAACATGATAAGGTCTCCCTTGAGCCTCCTCTTTTCCAGACCAAACAATCCCAGCTACCTCAGCTGCTCCTGGTAAGATTTGTTCCCCAGGTCCCTCGCCAGCTTTGTTGCCCTCCTCTGGACATGCTCCAGGGCATCAATGTCTTTCTTGTAGTGAGGGGCCCAAAACTGAACAGAATACTCAAAATGTGGCCTGACCAGAGCTGAGTACAGAGGGAAATGATGGTTCCGGTGCCAGTAAGGTTACCAATCAGTGTTCTCTAGTGGGAGTAAAGGCATGTAAGGGTATTGGGAGGAGACTTCATGATGACCTAGATCTTCTATAAAAAGAAGTTCAACACAAAAAACTGGAGAGTTTTCAACTCAACTCGGATAAGTCAAAATTTATTTAAATGAAACAAGCAACTCAATGTGTTACAGAAAGCTCATCGCATAGTGAGTTAGGGTTTGTACAGGTTTGTACACAGCTCTCCCACAAGAACTGTCCCCTTGTCAGCAAGCCTTTGCTTCCAGTTCTGCTGTTACCCAACTCAGTGAATATCTGAGATACAACAAATTCTTCCTTCGGTCTCTGAGAAGTTTTCCATCATCCTTAAGACAAAGCTAACTGCTGCCTGCTCCTCTCTTCAAGCTCACCAACTTGCCATACCCTGCAACCAACAGCTCTCAATATGAGAAAAAGTGTTATCCTTCCACATGGCTCCATCTCCACTACCCATGGAATCCTTAAAGGTACATAAAAATTTGTGAACAAAAATGGACAGCTAAGCTAAACCAAGCTGAAAAACCTTGTTCCAAGTTACTGACAGTACCAGCACCCACCCATTTCCTTGCTATATCTCAGGAAAAAACTCTGTTGCCAGCTTTTTCATCAAGACACAATGTACCTCTAAGAATAGACTTCACCCTGGTTTCTCATTACTTAAAAAAAAAGTTATTTTTGTAACATCCCTTCTTGCTTTTGTCTTTTAGACAGATCATGACCATTCTGCTCTATATACAGCAAATTACTTTATATGATGGTATCGACCCCCTCAGTGATCTCTTGTGGTAGCTCAAAGTGTGATAGCAGAAGTCAGAATAAAGAGAGAAAGAATGTACTTAGTACTGACTTGATTTCCCTCCACGCCTCCGTTCTGCTTGTTATTAGAACAGCTGGCACTATTAGAATTTCATTCCTGTCTGCACATTGCCCAGAAAGCTTGTTTACTGTTAGATGTGAATCACTACCTGATTTGCATATGTGCTAATATTTATGGAACCACCCATATGTATCAGATAATCGGGATGTTCTATATAAAGCCTCCTGATGGAAGGGCAAGGTAGAAGAGGAAAATCAAAGCTGCTGTGCTCATTCTTTAATTCTGTTATATTACTTCCAACAGAATAAAAACAAGTTATACTCAGATGCATGTAAGTCTCGTAATGAAGTCAACAAGAGAGAACAGCATGTGACTAGTGGCAAAGAGCTGCGCAAGTCCTTGTATCTTTAACTCCGTAACTGAAGATTTTTGCTCTTATCTTTGCAAAAGGTTCAGTTCTGTGCATGCACACTCAATCACTGCAACTGTTTTCAAATTGTTGCATCATTTTCATCTTCCATTCTTACCTATGACCAAGACAAGAAAGTTTTGAATTTCAGAAAATTCTCCAATAATATTCTTAGGCTCATTTCATAGGAGTCTTCAGGGACTGAAAGGTAGATGCTTCCACTTCTATCTGTTTTTTGGCTGATAAAGTGGTCATCTTTTTGCCAAATCTAGTTTTCTTTTTTACATTTAGAAGAGCCGTAACATATGATATTTATTATGAGAGCAAGTATTTGCCTGAAGTTTATGATCTAACTCCAGTTTGAACTCAAGCTTCAAATTAAGCTGGCAGGAGCAATGTGTGTTATTAGCATTTCTAGCTGACTTGATGCTCAGATCCATTTAGAAGCAGCTTGCTGGCTCCTCACTCTCCTCTATGCAGTCTTCCCTTCTGCCTTTCTAGAAATACAGTTTAGCTTTGAAGCATGCCCACTGCATTACCAGCAGCAACCTCTCTGTGACATTCTGCAATGATACCATGAGGAACCGAGGGTCTCAGTGTGACTGAGTGGACCTTGAACAAGAGAACTGGCCAGCCTGAGCGTGTCAAGCTTGGCAGAAGTAGTACAATTCTTTAGAAGTAATTGGCTACCCAGAGTGTCATGAACAACAGAAACTTGTAAGCCTTCCAGCCAAAAGAAGTTGTTCTCCCCTTACAAATAGTAGTGGCCATTTGGAAAAAAAATAAAAAAAAACTGCTGCACTGAACACTGCTTTCTGATGCTCGCATTTGTAGACTCAGATATCAGAATGTGTAATTTCACTCCTCAGTCTTCGTTGTATGATGACAGACTCAGTTGTTTCTTTAGCTCTTTTGTGTTCATGTAAAAGCTACAATGGGCAGACTTTTCTTCCTAACTCACACAGAAAGGACCAGGCCTTTACATGATAAACTGAGTGGGGAAAAAAATAAAAAAATAATAATAAAAAAAGTGTTTGTAGCAGAAGGATAGAGACATATGTATCATGTCCACTGCAGACTAAATGGGATATTCTGTTTCAAAAGTTGGCACAAATGTTTCTGATTAGATGTTTAAAACTTAGAAGTAATAGTAAAAATAATACTGAATATCTTTTAAAGAAATATTTCCTTTGTGCTATTTACAAGGATTTTTATAAATGAAAGCATTTTTTCAGAGAAAATTATTCCATAAAATTCAAAGAATGTTCCTTGATTAATTTCTGCTCCTTTAGAAGGCTATGAAAACACATTACCAGCAATATTAGTCTTGCTTCAAATACAGTCTAATGACTGCAAATACTTCATTGTTCAGTTCAAGAAAAAACACTCTAAGCAAATAAAGCTTGATATCAGTGTACATGGCGTATACTACACTATCATGGCAGTCTGATCGTCTGATATGTATTTGCATTTTTGTGATTTATGTTAGGAGTTATGTTATGTTAGTGTTATGTTATGTTAGTGTTATGTAATTTATTTCTGAAAGCCCCCTTCAGAAACTGAGTGTTTCTAGCATTGTATTATTCCTGTGAATATCGAAGCGAATCCAGTCTTGCTCGTGGAAACTCTTTCTGTGATCTTGACAAGAAAAAAAAACACTTTACAAATGTCTCCAGAATGCCTTGTTTGGTAAAAATGTGAATTAACATTCCCTTGCCTCTGACTATCCGGCTCCTTTGAAAGGTCTGAATGATACCCCAAGAATTAGAGACCCCAAAATCACTTCTGAAAACTCACCCAGCATTAAATCCTGATAGGAGCAAACAGAAGATATTTTCTAACATGGGGGAAGAATGCAACAAGCCAATTTCAAGAAAGGGCATTCACATAAATGTGGTGTAATTGCAAATCTCTTGCTACTAAGTGAACTATTCCCCATTCATACGTACATTGGATCATTATAAATTGCAGTCATCTTTTCCTGTCACCTCCTCATTATTCAGCACCTCCATGCTTTGTGGATCCCTCTTCGTAAGACTTTTCAAATGCATGCAGTACATAAGAGCAATAGAATAATCAATGTACAGCCAGCTTCCCTATGTTTTCCAGTCTCTACAGTGCAGTCACAAGACTCCTGACAAACTTCAGATCTCATGCATCCTCCCACTGCAGAATGACACAACTTCCACTCGCTTTGGTAGAAAAAGAACCTCTGCTTTATTCCTGAGCCACTATGTCATCACAAAACGGCCCGTCTGTTTGTTAGAATACCTTTCATTTGCTGCCACCCATTCTTACTTCCTGTGCATAATTAGGCTAGTTATGAAGCCTAATATCTCTGCAAAGATATAACAGAACAATCCCCATGGCCAAGACAGGTGGCAGTGTAAGTAACTGCATCTCTTGCAGGGTGCCTGCATGGCACAGGAGAGGATACCTGAAGATGCCACAAAAAGGCACCGAAAGAAATCTGATCATGTTATAATATAGCACAACAGCCCTGCTTCATTTACACTTTTGGAACTATCTGTCAGTGGGAGACACATCTTGCACTGCCTTAAACATCACAAAAATATCTTCAACTTCCAAATCTATTTGTTCATCTCAGGATTTGTGAGCAAAAAATTAATGTTGTACTTTATAATATAACATAACATAACATAAAAAACCAGATTGCAGACGTGTTCAGTAACAACTACTCTGCAAAAATAAACTAGAACATCTTGAGAAATAATCTTCAAGTTGACTAAACTAGAAAAACGACGTGGAAAGGAATGAAAAAATCTGTTTTTTTTTTTATTTTAGTGTATCAATATTGCCTGTACCTTTTGTAAGCTAGATAAGTTATTTACAGACACAGAAAGAGTACAGTTGTTTGTTGGGTTAAGTAATGGAAAGAATGGCTCTGTTGACTGTATTTAGGAATTTGACACCATATTGATCATAAAACTTCCTTCTGCAATGTAGACCTTAGTTGTAGTGACTCCATCACATACTTTTCCTATAATTCCCTTTAGGTCCTTTTTTTCTCAGTCTCTAGAGTTATTTTTATATGAATAGATGCTTCCTACTTTCCTCAAGCCTTCAGTGACTTCAGGACCTCCAATGCTTGCAAGATTTGAGGACCTTGCAAAGACACAAAGGAACACACTTCACACTTAAAGTGGTGAAAGGTAGAAGACTCACCACGTACAGCCTGCATCTGAAGAAAATCCCTACATCGCAGCATTTTTGTCTCCTATATACATCTCATACCAAGGTTCCCTAAATAGAGTGTAAAGTAGGGTGTCCCAGAGGGGGAGCCCACTCGAGCCAACCCCCTAGCAAGCAGCACAGATCCGGCTGGTGCCAGCCCACAGGATTGCTAGGACAGAAATTGCCTAAAGCAACAATAAAAATTCTTGGTCTATAATTTGTTCCATCCTGTATACTGAACAAAATTTCTTGGAGCTGGGGGTGCTGTATGTTGATGCCTATATTTATTCTAGACACAAAATAAATTTTTTACAAGACTTTTTGATATCTGGCTGTGCATACCCCTATACCCCCCCTACATACATATTCTGAAGAAAATGAGCAGGGCCAGCAGAACAGCCTGCAGCCTTTTCCACCCATGGCCTAGAGGCAGAAGAGTTTCATTCTGAGCAGAAGCCACTCAGGGCTCTTAGGTGTCACCAGGCTTAGGAAATTGCTGACAGGGTTTTCTGGCCAGGTATTCAGTTTTGGATGTAGGCAGAGTATAGACACCTGGATGCTATTTAAAGTGCTGAAATCTTTACTTGAATCTAGTCGCACGTTCTTCCTGTGAGGCAGTCCTTCCTCAGCTCCTGGACAAGCTCCAAGGAAACGTGAAATGGGTGAGCATCTAGGGACAAACACATTCAAATGTGAAGCACAATTATTCACACCTACTTGGAGCGTGGTAAAAGATATTGTACAGGGAGGGGAAAGAGAAGCATTCCCTATGTATGATGACCTCAGGAACAACAAAAAGCCACACTGTTGCACCATTTGTGTAAGAATTGAAAATCCTCATCAATTTAAAGGAAGTCTGGAACACTCATGAATTGTTAGCTAAGATACAAACTGGAAAGGTTCCCCCAAAAGTGTTTCATTACTCATGTGGGTGTGGAGAAAGTGTTATAATTCTTCAGCTATAGATATGTTACTTTATTACTTTCTAAGCCAAAGAATTATTTTTAAACTGAATTAAAAATCACTACTTATGCAGTTATTCAGTGGATAGTCTCCAAAATAGGATTTCTGTAGTTATCTTGGGTCAGAATAACATGATGAGTCAGCAGGCAAACAACACCAGATTAAATTTAATTAATTCCTTTTCAATGTTCATTCACCCACTAAGGCAGGGTTTGCATCTTTTCCTTGTAATTCACTGCTGATGTTCAGGCTCTCTTAAATGTAAAGGAATTTAAATGTAGTAAAATATATTTAATTTAGAGCCAGAAAAGTGAAGCTTCAAATGAAACAAAATAGTGATAAGATATAAAATAATGCTTAAAGGGCTACTATTCACTGAGGCACAAGTATCCCAGCAGCCTCCATAACTCCTGCCTTTCTCCAGAGCTATCCCTCATATCGTGGATAGCGAGAACAGCAAAGGTAATATTGAGTATCCAGGTATCAAGCTGTCTTACTTGGTTAATCCTGATGAAATTTGGAAAGGTAGAAATACCCTTCTCTAGGTCCCGTCTGGTTTTACTTCTGGCAGACCTGCCTGTCAGCAGAGAGTCTCCTCCCAAAGTGAGGGCTTAAATAAGATGGAAAGATATCCTCACCTCAGGTCACCCCAATAAAGATCTGTGAAGGTTTTTGTGTCGTGAAATAAAAGGAAAGATATGAGCTGAAAAAATCATAATCATTCAAAACCTGGTATTGTTATGGACTTCATCTCACGATTGCCACAAAATTCAGTTCTTTGTAGACAACAAAATGACCTGCTCAGACTAGCTTACTCCTTGTGCACCCTGTACAAAGTCAGACATCTGCATGTTAGCATATACTTTGCAGTCTTAACATTTATACAACTTCGAGTGGAAACAACCTAAAAAGTACATGCAGCATTTAGATACTTTACAAGGACAGGTTGTGTTTGAATCTCAAATCCGTGTCCTCAGAAATACTCCTTAGATCAAGCCAGCTCTTAGATATTTTGCATTTATATGCAATGCTCAAATGGCAATTCAAAAACACCATACGTATGTGTCCTATTTGGAAACCCGAGTTTAGACATAGGGTAGAGAGGATGAAAAACTGAACCTGGTGCCCAGCCCTGGCACTACACTACTGCTCTGAAAGAAAACATGAGCCTCCTGTTTGCTTCCATCAACCAACTGGATATAAACACAGAATCATGCTGCTTTCTTTAGCTAATGCTACACATACAAATAAATAAATAAAACAACAGGGGAAGGAAACAAAAGTATGTGTCTGACCAGGAAAAAAAATGTGGGTTTTTTTGCTTTTTTTTTTGTTTTTTTTTCACAACAGAATCAAACCAGTCCATTTGTAGTCTCCATGCTAATCTGCATCTTTAAGAGTATTCCAACTGATAGAGGTGGGAAAATTGGCGAAAAATGCACCCACCACTGAGGGCCATGCAGCAAAATCTCTCTGTGTGTGTGTAGTAGGCCTGCCAGCTGTGGGCACTCAGTGACATGAGCCAAATAACATATATCTGTCCAAGTGAAACAAATCAAAAAGCCTCTGGAATTTACATGTTTTATCCTCTTTGGAAGGACTTCAATTTTTTTTTTTTACCAGCTACATTTGTCTGTCTAACATACTACCTCTCCCTAAAATCCTTGCCTAAGGGTTTGCAATACACTTTTTTGTTTGTTTGTTTTAGATAAATTCAATAGTAACATTCTTTCAGCTATTTACCTTTGAGTGGTGTCTGCTTCAGGAAGAACCTAGAGGTTTAACAATGAAAACTTGCAAGTATACAACTTTTCTGCTGTCTCTGCACTGCCTGCAACAGCTGCATCTTTCCCTGCAGGGGAGACTCTGCTAGATGACAAAGGCTTCCCAAACTATCTGAAAGAGCCAGGTGGCAGTCCAGTTCCTAGTTATTTCCAAAAAATGTTCAATTTTAGGGTATCTTATCCCTTCTCCCTCAACCAATGAGACAACAGGGCCACTTAATTTGCTACAAGGTTTCAGTGTATCTAATGGCACCCAGGACAGGGCCCGGTTGAAAGATGGGGGATTTCATTCACTTGTGCCCTGCTCTGGATTTCCCAGTTCATCTCATACTTGTGTTCTTTGCACTGGGATTATAAGGGCTGCATCACCAGAGATCTTCTCCTCCTTGATAATATAAAACATGCAAGTGTTTGCATCACACTCATGGAAAGTGGTTCCTGTGAAAATGGCCTCTTACACACTACATACATGGTGATTTGCAAGCTCCTCTACTTTAGTACTTTACCTACAGGTACTTGGTTTGTCTCCCTTACTGGTTTGTTAAAGCTTTCCTAACTACACAACTGTAAGAACAACTGCAGGTAAGCTAGGACCACTAAGTCAGTCCTACAGTGGTGAGATTTCATCATTCACATTTATTTTTCATCATCTCTCCTTGGTTTGCACATTTTCTACATACTCACCATTCAAAGATCGGTTAACATCTCAAGTTAATCGTTGGTCTGTCTGAGCAGTGTTACAGAAGTTTAAGAATCTTTATTTTTAAACAGGATCGCAAATCATGGAATTTTAAAATTTTTTCTTGCCAAGTGGTAGAGATATTTTGCTAACGAATTGCTGGCTTGTCTCCTTTTCTTTACAATATCACCTATCTTAACTATGTAATGGATGTGAGTAACAGAGTTAAAGCATCATGACTGATGGACAGAATTTTGATTTCAAGTGGAGAGCAGAGAGCAGTGTAATGAATTCTGAAGAGATCAAGTTCAACAAACATTCAGAAATACAGATAGAAACAGACAAGGAGAATAATTCTGGTTGAAACCAGTACTTGTTAATGAAAATCAGTCATTCATAATAGGCAACGTTCTGTTCTAAACACGTAGCTATATCCCTTGTAAATTTTTGTTTGAGAAGGGGAATACAATGAAAAGAAGAAAGTGAGAGACCTGCCCATTGCTGCAACCAGTCCAGCCAAAGCCTCTGCTCAGCGCACAGCAGTGATCTCAGGTGTTAAGCTAAGTAATAAAAGGAGTAAAACTGAATTACTGTGGTGCTACTGGGTGAACAGTCACACATCCTCACTTGGGTGAGAAAGATTAATTATGTTAACCTGCCTTAAGAAGGTTGTTAGAGAAGGAGAGCTCAGGCACAAACATCAAGAAGGACCAATGAATGAAAATATTTTATGTTGTGAGTGGGGAAAAATGAAATGACCTATCTCAAAAGTAACTAGGATAGAAAAACTGAATCACGATTGGAAGGAAGCTAAGTCTACTTGTATTTTCTTACAATACTGAAATTAAGTTAAAAGATGACAGATTTCAAAGCAACAACAACAACAAAATCCTTTGATACTCTGTCAAAGTCTGTATGTAGATTCCATTGCCACAAGATGCTTTGCAGCATTCAGGTAACTGCTAGGCATGCAGAAGTCGTGGAATAGAGAGCAACGGAGCAGGGGATGCTCCAAAGAAATTAAAGGTTTGAAATGAATAGAAACTGACCTGAAATGAATGAAACAACCTCTGGTTGTTGTAGGACTCTTTTGAAAGTCTGTTTCTCTGCAGAAACCCAGTGCAGAGTCCTTTCCAAAAACTTTCTGAAGCAGACAGTCAGGACAGCTGCTGCATATCAGACTCTGATAAACTTCTACAGCCTGGTTAGGAGGTTCTTCACTTTCTGCTGGTTGTGTTGAGTTGTAAGGAAAACAGCCTCCCTCTGGTTCCTAAATGCCCAGCATGGGATTTAAGCTGTGGAAGAGGGGAGCTACAGCCTGCATCTGATTTCAGAATGGGACCTGCACAGGATAAAGGAACGTCTTAGCCTTCCTCTGCAGAGGAGGGCTGAGACATGGGCAAGTGTGAGACCTGAGGGATGGCTTAACATCAGAAATGCCTAAATTCCTTCTACAGCCTGTACACACCTTCTGATTGCCTGCCTGGAGTGCTTCTTGGAAGAAGCTAGATGTCAGTGAGGGTATCCTGTTTGGTTGTATTTATATATGTATATATATACTGAAGATATATATATAAAAATGCAAATAGTTCAGAGCACTTTTTCCTTCAAACATAAGGTTATTTGTCCAAAACTGGTTCTGCTGGTTGAAACAGAGCTACTTTCAGATTGTACTAGATTAATGGTAAAAGCCTAACAAGCTGCAATTCCTGAGCCTGCTCCGATGGGGAAGAACTCTGCCAGACTCAGGCGAGGATCACAGCGGCAGCAGCTTCCCAGGCAGCTCAGCTCCAGCCTTGCTATAAAGCAGCTGAAGACATACTTTGCCCATGTTAAAGCAGCCACAAATGCCACCTTGTTTTATCTGTGGGTAGCCCCAGGAATCATGCACAGCTCAGCTCTGGTTCTGTTCTGAGGCCATGACCTCCCGGGCTCTGCAAGAGAGCAGCACGGTCACCCGGAGACTAAGGAGAGGGTGCAGGGCAGTGCCATGCCTCTCTCTGCCCATCGATAGCCCCTTCCAGGGGAAAAGGAGGGGGCAGAAGGACCCCTGGAGGCACCACGCCCAGCACGGGACCGGCGCTGCTCACCTGTCGATGCTGATCACGCAGAGGGTCATGATGGAGGCCGTGCAGCACATGACATCCATGGCAATGAAGACGTTGCAGAAGAGGCGCCCAAAGATCCACTCGCCGCCGATGAGGTCGGTCACGCTGACGAAGGGCATGACGGCCAGGGCCACCGAGAGGTCGGCCAGGGCCAGCGAGACGATGAGATAGTTGGAGGGCTGCCGCAGCTTCTTCACGAAGCACACAGAGATGACCACCAGGCAGTTGCCGGCGACGGTCAGTAGGGTGATGAGGGACAGCGCGGCCCCGATGACAACTTTCTCCACGTTGCCGTAGCTGAGGATCTGCTCCCCGCACTGCGAGTCGTTGCCGGGCGCGGGGCTGGCGGCGGGCAGCGCCGGGGGGGTGCCGGCCGGGCCCAGCTTGGCCAGGCTGCGCGGGGGCCAGGAGCCGGCGATCATCCTCCCGCCGCCCAGCGCCCGCGGCTCCTCCAGCGCGAAGGGCCGGAGGTTACCGTAGAGGTGGCTGCCGTTCAGGGCGATGACCATGGCGGCGCGAGCTGCCCATGGAGCCCCTCCGCCCGGCTCTCCCCGCTGCCCGCTGCTCCTCCTCGGGCGCCCGGCGCCTCCCGCCCCCTCGCAGCGGAGTCCGCTCCTCAACTTCCCCCGGAGCGGCCGTCGCCTCCGCGCCTCCAGCCCGGACCGGGCGGCGGCGGAGCGCTCCGACGGCGGCGAAGAGAGGGGCGGCCGCCGCTCCGCCCCCACTCCCTCCTCCCGCGGGCGGTGGGACGGCGAGGGAGCGCTCGGGCTGCCGGCCACCGCCGAACGGCAGCGGCGGAGCGGGGAGGGATGCGCTTCTCCGGCCGCGACGGCTCGCGGACACTCCCCGGGCGCTGCCCTGAGGCACCGGGCGGCCGCAGAGTGCCGCGTACCCCGCTGGAAGGGGCGAGCCGCGGGCTGAGATTCTTCTGCTGCCTGGAGTGGGGCAGCGGCTGCTGCTGCGAGGGCACAGGGTCACCTCTGGAGTGTCGATGTCTGTGAGCTTATGGGTCCTCAGGGTTCAGATTTCTCCTTTCTTACTACGTCAGTGTGAATTCCACTATGTTTTCTTTTTTATTTATATTGCATTATTTTCAACTTATTCACTGCCCCGTGTATAATCCTTTCAGTAGTTAATAAAATAAAAATAAAAGAAACGACAACGAAAACTGAACCAAACCGTTTCCTTGCAGTACCCGCTTGTATGATGGCGATTCCCAGGACTCACACCCGAGCCTGTTCCTGCAACTCAGGAGCTTCCTCTGTCCTTCAGGCCACATCCTCACCTCCAAGTGGAGCCAGGACTAGCAGAATTGTCAGTGGGGCACCAGCAGAACTTACACTTCTTGGTGTGGTGACACGCTGGACAGCAAGTATTACAAACAGGAAGCACCTGCTCCTTATACATTTCTAACCTGAGACAGAAGCCAGAGGAAGTGGAAGCAGAAGTGGGGGCATTGCCCCCAGATGGACCTTAACCGCTGATCAGTTTTGGTGATATCTGAGGGGAGCTCCTGAAGGTGACAGCACTGTAACACAATTTTGCAGTATGCAGCACATAGAGGGAAGAACTGTGTGTGTGGTCCAGCAGCAAGAGACAGCAGTATGAGCCCCCATCATGCAGCCATAAAACCCTGCTTTGAAGAAGGACCTGGTAAGTACCCCGCTATGTGAACAAACCTCATCTGACACTCCTAGCACAGATCCACAGCCACTGAGGCTTCAATACCTGGCTCACAGAATTTCTTGGTTTTAATGAAATCTTTCATTCCAGCACGTTTTCATCACATGTGGCTGCGTGTCAGCCCTGCTCCCATGAGCAGGACCAAGGGCTGGGGCCAGCAGTGAGGAGCAGCTGTCCCTACCCAGTGTGAGCAAGGCACAGCCTCCCGGTGTCAGAGCATCCCGCAGGCAGTGGGCAGCGCTGAGGACCTTGGTTGCTTGCTTTCCCTGCCTCCCCCACATCTTGATTTGAGTGGGATAACAACGTAAGCAAGTTTCATGTTATGAGGTCTCGCTGGGCAGCTCTTTGACCATTACAAAGCTGAAAGTATTTTCCTGTTCAGATGCATATTTCCCCACACTTCTGTGTCAGTTGCCTCACTGTGTCCACTCACAATAACATCCCTCTCTGTTTAACCACACAGGACGTATTGAAGGACCGTGAGCTTCAGGTGACTCACCCTGCCAGGGTGACAAAGTCACTGTCCCTCCTCCTCTGCTAAGCACATACTACAAAGAACAAGAATCTTTAGAAATTGGGAGGGTATGTCAAAATCAGCTAAAGTATTAAGGCAAAACGTGAAGAAAGGGGAGTATTTCCTCATTGTGAGAATACATTTTTCTAAAATAGTCTCTGAGATGGGAACTGGGTAAATTTTGTTCAAAATAGATTCATATCATAAAAGCTGATAACATTGTGCAGTTTAATACTCACTGTAAAGGCAATTTTTCACTTGCTTAAAATGTCACTAAGGCAGAGCAAATTATAATCAGGTGCTTCCTGCAAATGTGTTGACACAATTAATTAAATCAGTCATTTTTCTTGACAGCCTTTCAATACATTTCTGGAACGTGACTCCGTAAGCGTGCTCAGAGGACTACATGCACGATCTCTTGTGTGTTACACTTACCCATTTCAACCTAGAAGGAGGTAGAAGCCTCATCTTTTGTTCTGTACCTTAAAATCTCACACAATTCACCAGAAGTTAATCACCTGATTTCTTTTCTTCTCAAAGGTTATATGTTACCATTCTTTGTATTTACTCTCATAATCTTATCTTTGAAAAGTTGAGCAAATTGAAGCCAAATAAATTCATGTACTATTACAGAAAGGAGTTACGTATTATTATGGAGAAAATGCAAAATTTGGGGAAGATGATGCAGCTACCTCTCTCTAAAATCTTTTCTTTGAAATCTTTTCACTGGGAAACATCTAGAAAAACATCCCAGTTTCCAGGGCTGGGTTCAATCTGGTGAGCTGCTTTCCTTGCGGGCTTCAGAGGCTTCCACATCCCCAGTGCCTGTGAAAGCAGAGAGCATACCTCATGCCATGGGACTACATCTGTTCTATTAATTTAAAATTAATCATACATGAAGTTAGGAGTTGATCCTTCCAAGTCAACATCCCGCTTTTGATTCAGTGACCCTATTTACAGATTCTGTTGTTCCACACAGCTTACCAAAATTAAGCCTATGGTTGGCTGATTGGCTGTCAAGAACAAGCTGACACTTGTGACACCCCTCTCCCCTCCAAGATGTTACCTTTTCACCTAACATCAGGCTTCAATATCACCAAATCCATTTCACAGCTTAGCTTACTAACGGCATGTCCTTCGAGTAAGTTAGGCTCTCTACATATCAAATCCCCTTTAATGTTTCTCTATACCCCTGACTTTGTTGTAGGGCCCTTGTCCCTCATTTTTCATGCACTTATTGATGTTTTTTCCTGCTTTTTCTTTGAAGTTTTTTCTTTGTTTTTTTTAAAGTTTTTCTTTGATTTTTTTCCCCTCCAAAAATAATTAACTTTTTTTTTTTTCCTCCTCCAGAGGAGGGAACTAGATTAACAAATCACAGAACATCTTCAGAATTTGTGATTCATGCTAAGCATAAAACATAACAGTGGGTATTGATACCAATTCTTTGATTCCATGTTACTGAGATAAGGTAAGATAGACATGGTCAGAGGAAATAAAGGAAATAAAATTTCACCAGCACCTGTTGATTTGGTGAGGCCAGTCTGTTTCTATGAAAGCATCTATGTTGAAAGAACTCGCACTACATTCTGAATGCTTCATTCCCCTCCTGAGGACCTACTGCTTGCAGAGTCCATGGAGCCAGCAGGTCTTTGCCAGCTCACAGCCTGCTGCCTGAAGTGGGTCCCAGTCTGCAGCACGGGGAACTTCAATGGCAGAGGAGAAAACGCTGACAGGCCAATTTGGTCTTTCCCTCACACAGCCTTAACTGGAAAACAAGATCTGTGCTCATATGAACATAAAATCTTAAAGGTGCTGCTACATTTTCCTTCTTATACAGTTTAATTCTGGATACAGGGCTAGAAGGTACTACAACATGACTACAAAATGTAATAAACAGGATTTTTTTTCTTACTACCTTTCCTTTCTATATCATCTCCTATGTTGTCCTTCCTTGCCTGAGCTAGTCTGTCTTCATAAACTGTCATTTTCATTTGTCTGTTGTACATTTTTTTCTTTCCTTTTCATCTTCTTTCCTTGGAAACCAATATAAGTCTGGTGAAGACCTGCTATTGGGAATAATAAATAAAGTATAGGTATATGTCTCTTCTGCCTTGGGGAAATACGTTGTCAAAATATTTAGAATATTTTATCACAGGCTGGGTAAAATTCCATGGACAAATATTATCGAAACCTTGATTTTTATTCCCAGCATGTAGTTTAGCAAATAACACTCTTGTCCAACTTCTAGTAAAAATGTTGCAGCTGCAGTTTCTTTTCTGTCTTTTCTTGCCTCTGTGAAAATAAATCATCACCACTCTGTGACAGTAAAACAGAGAGGTAACCGTTCACATCTTTGGCGTTTCTTATCATCATCAAAATAAATGCTCACATTTGTGCAAGCTAAATAAATATGAAATGATGTCTTCCTTTTTTGGAACCGCAAATATGAACAACAGCAAGCTGTCATCAGAAAAGAAAACAAACAATTAAGATGAGATTTATTCTAGAAATTCTTTATCACTTCGAAAAACAGGGTTCTCATCCCTGAAAATTCAGTCTACAGCTTTACGAAGGAAACTATTAAGGTTATGAAAAATGTGACCCTGGCATTCATGTTATTTCATGTTAATTCATACTGAGTTGCTGAGATGGGTGGTAAATGCTAAACACAGAACTAAAGCAAAATGGGAAAAAAAAGAAAAAGAAAAAAAGAAAAAGAAAAAATCTGACAGCTGCTACCCTGCGCTGCCCATTGAAAGCATACTAGAAGAATATCACTTCATAAGACCTGAAAAGGTCTTCCCTGAGATCTAAATATGGTGCGAAAAATGTACCCAGGGGGGAGAAAAATGGGCTCCACTGGGAGGACTTCAGGACACAGATGAAACAAGGCATGTTAGAAGCTTGTGACTGTTAACTGTGAGGATCACAAATATGTTTTAAGAAGATTACTGGAGCTGGCCTAAACAAAAATAGTAATATCTGAGTAATTAATATAAGAAATAAGGTTGCACACTGGTCTGCGTGAGTGATTGATGATATGTGATGCTGAAAGTGCTCCAAAATCAGATTCTTATGCCATCACAGCGAGCAGGGCTCTGCAGGAATGGTGCAGATCCATTTAAATGCTCTCCATTATAAGTGCCTCAAGGAAAGGTTTGTTTTGCTTGTCTATTGCCAGACACAAAACCTGCTTAATCTTGTTTAACATCTCTAAATGCTAGTTCAATAGAGCCATTAAAAATAATTGATACATGTCTATGGATTTCTTCTTACATTCATTAAGACAAATTAAATCAAATTCCATCATACACAGTCAAAGAAAACCTGGAATAATGCTTCAAGCTCTTCTGTGTTCACAGGAAACCTTGAGAAGACTGTCTGGGTGGTGTGAATCGTTTGGATGTCTGGCAGAAGGAGTTCTGGCCAATGTAACAGGAAATGCCTTTTGGGTGCAGGTAAGCCAAAGCAGAGCGCCTTGCTGAAACATCTTGACCTCTAATATTGCCGAGAGCAGAAGGCTGCCATAGCTGCAGTGAGAACGACGGCCGTCCATCAGCCTGTTTTCCCCTTTCACAGAGATGTCAGAGGCTGCTGCCCACCGCTCCCACAGCTCCCAGTGCTGTCTGCAGCCGCAGGCGCCATCTCTGTGACCACCACTCCAGGCTTTCACACCCACGGACAGCAAGGCCAGAAACCTGCCGAGGGGGGGCTGCTGCTCCTTGGTCACCCACTGCAAACCCCATGACTGATGTCTGGCAGAAGTGAGCCACGTGTCTCAAGGACCGGTCCGGGCTGTGCCAAGGAGCGGGGCGGCAAGCGGGGATGTGCACAGGAGCTGGGGCATCACCGCCTCAGCCCTGGTGAGAGCCATTCTGCCCTGTTAAGGGCTCAGCGCTCCAGGTACCCCACAGACATCCCCTGGTGAACCTCCAGCCTAAGCTGAAGGAAGGCAGCAGAGGAGCCATGAGGCCCTGCAATACACTGCCTTCAGACTGTGACAGAATTGCAGACTCGCTGTCATTGGCAGCTGCTGTAAGTGCCCCAAACAAAAAAATAAAGGTTTTCTACCACCCACATTTCACATATGCTGTGCTGATGTAAATGGAGACGTGTGGGTTTTCCAACAGTGCTGCATAGTCAATGTGTATTTGATTTGTGGTCTATTGTAATTCCTCAGTTCTTTTCCATTTTAGGGATTATCTCTTGACATGTCAGCCTGGGATTTTATTTCACATTGTTTAGCTAACACAGGAAAAAGATGACCTTTAGATAACTAGAAAGGGTTCTTTTTCCGACAAACACGAGCTGGACGCAGCGAGCTCGGCGGTGCCGCGTCAGTGGAGCGGCTCCCCCTGCTGCCCAGCGCTGCCCAGCGCACAGGCCCAGCACACGGCCAGCGCACAGCCCCTCACGGCCCCGCTAAGGGCTGCCGGAGAGCTCGGCCCCGCTGCAGGGCTGGGCTCTGCCAGCTCCCCCGGCGGCCCTTCCCCGATGCCGCCCCGGCCCCGCCGCGGCACTACAAGGCCCAGGCTGCCCCGGGCCGCCGGGGGCGGTGCCGGCCGCGCCCCAGTCCGCCCCGCCCCGCGCCGGGCAGCATGGCCGGGTTTGCCGACCTGAACCTCCCGCAGGGCGCGGACAGGAAGGCCCTGCAGAGCTTGCTGGAGGCTGCGGCGCAGCGTGAGTCTGGAGCGGAGGCCGGAGGTGTTGTCGAGACAGGCAGCAGGGCCGAGCCCTCTGGGCAGGCTGTGCGCCGGGTCGGCGGGCGGTGCTGAGGGGTGCCGGCCTCTGCGTGGCCGGGCTGCTGCCGGCTGGGCTAACCGCGCGAGCCGGCTGTTTTAGCAGATACCCGGTTGTGTTGCTGGTTGTGCTCGTGGCTGCGTGTGCTGCCGTGGGTGGAGGGCTGGAGGAGGTGGGTGCGAGCCAAGTGTTAGCACGGCGGTCCTCAGTCCGTGTCCCCAAAGCCCCCCGGTCAGAGGCGGCCTTTCCTTTGCATCGTGCTTTTACCTGTTCCAGCGGGATCGTGCCTGCCCTCACAAAGCGCCTTCCAGCCCGCTGCTGAAGGACCGGAGCTGGAGGAGGGGCCTCCAACCGCTCCCGGCCCGGGCTGCTAACGCGGCCCTGCGGCTCTGCGCAGCGCGGTGCGCGGCCTCGCTGCTGCCTGCACCCGGCGCTGGGCGTCATGGCAGGAGTATGTTAAGGGGGAAGCAGAGTTCTGTACTCCAAGACACGTTTCTGGTGAGTTAATGTTCAGAGAAATTCCACGTGGAAGGTAAATGTGCACATCGTTATTGATTTTGAGATAGTTAAGCAATGAGCGTGTGACAGGTTGCTGTTTTTATTTGATTCAGTTGGTTTATTGGACAAAACAGTCTCACGATGTGTTTGCTTTTTTAGTGGGATATTCTGCAGTTGCTCTTAATCACATCGTTGATTTTAAAGAAAAGAAGCAGGTAATTTCTGTTGGGCTGCTTTGCTGGTAGCGTGTTTTCTCCTGTACGCCTGCATGACCCAAGTACCTCTGTCTTTACAATGCTCGTTCAGATGTAAACACAAAGGCCTTCATTTGTAGCAGAATTCTCATTTTATAGTTCAATATTACTGCCCCGGAGTAAATTTTTAATATGCTCTGTGAATTGTCCCTAGGAAATAGTTTTGTTAACATGGCAAATTTATTTCTGGAGTTGGAACACAACTGTTGTTTATGTTCTAAACGTTATTAAACAATATTATTTTGAATGACTTTATTTTGCTCTCTTTTAAGGAAATTGCCAAGCCGGTGTCTCCATCAGAGTTGTTTCCATCTTTGCCTATTGTACAGGTATGTTGATTACGTTCCAGCTATGTATTGTTTTTCTGAGTTACGTTTTTTCCTTTGTGTGTTTCTATGTGAGATTTTGTTTGTTGCATGTTAACCAGTTTATCCGTTGCTTGCTTCTTAAAACTTCCCACACTGGAAGAATGATCCACTTACGTTAGAGGAGGCTCTGTTCTTCATTTCAGAAATGACTTTAAAAAATTGGTGTATGTGAATTTCAAATAATCTTGTAGTTGAATAATTGCAGTGTAATTCTTTGAATTTGAGCCTGAGTTCTGGAAATTGCTTCCTGGTTTTGATGAACAAGATTTGGGTATAACGAACCAGCTCTGTATTCTGAATCACTGACGTGTATTTATTTAGGAAAAGTTTTTGCTTGCAGTTGTGGCCTTCTTGGAAAACCAGAGTGGTATTAATAAAACATGCTCGGTTTTCTGAATAGTATTTCCTTTTTTTTTTTCCTTCTCCTTTCAATTGATCCCTTCGTCAGAGAAACATACTAAGCCCGTTCTGAAGGGCAGATGTAATACCCAGCAAATCAATATAAAAATAAAAAAAAAAACAAAAACAGGGAAGGATAACTACAGACTTTTAGAAAATTAACATAGACAAGAATTTGAGCAAGGCACCATTTTCTTTTTATAGTGGAGAGGGCGAAAGTTGCCACAAATCTTTGCTTTTGAGCTTTTTAAGTCTTGTATTATTTTTCCTTCACAGGGGACATCTAAACGACTTAAAGTCTTAACCCGGCTGACACTTGTTGTTTCTGATCCTTCCCACTGCAATCTCTTGGTAAGTATATTCAGTGCGTCAGTTTTTCTTCCAATTCTTATTTCCTTTTCTCCATGAAAGAATGACATTTGGGAAACTGCGTAGGGGAAAATTTTGTGGATTTCACAGGGTACTCAGTACTGATTTCTCAGATCTTTAGAATCTGAAAGTGATCACAAAGGGATGCAGGCTGACAAAACTGGATGTGGTTGTGCTGATCATTTGTCGGTCTGGGGTAGCAGTTCTGTGTCTGTTTGTGGCACTACATTATGGAGGCAAAACGCTTATGTAAGGGGATGGGGCAAGCCCCAAAATGACTTCAGAGAATTGCTCACAGCAGAGACCTACTGTGTTATGAGATTATTGGCTTTGTTTTAGTGCTTGAAAGTGGCAAGGGGGTTTTCTTATTGTTATTTTGATCATAGTCATTGTGCATAGCTTTGCCGTCTGCCGGAAGTCAAGGTAGTAATTGTTTCCTCCTTTTGCAGAGATCAACATCTACAAACATAAGATTATATGACATCATAGCAGTATTTCCAAAGACAGAGAAACTGTTCCACGTAAGTGCAATCTGATTGTTAATGCCGGTTCTGTAACAACTTTAAAGTGCCTTAGACTAGTATGGGTGCATTTTTTTCTTTTGATTTTGTTTGCCATTTTATATAGCCACGTCATGGAGCCGATTAAACAACATCAGCTCCCTGGTGAGTGGGCAGAGTGAAAGACTGGGAGAAGTCATAGGAGGGTAAAGGGCCTTGGTGTGAGTAGTTCAAGTCTGAAACACCTGCCTGGCCAGTGGAATTGTATGCTCTTACTCTGCGGTTCCCTTTATCTTGTACTGTTGCGTTGGTTTACATTACTAGCAATGCAAATATTTTGAGCAAAAAAAAAAAAAACATTACTCTCACTTCTATGATCTTGGAAAAAACAAGATGTTACAAGTGTGTTTGACTATGAGCTGACTTGGTTCAGTTCTGTGTTTGACTGAAGGAGACATTTACTGTTGAGAGCTGATACCTAAACACAACTATGTGCAGTGATTCTGTAGCTGTTAGTAATGGCACCAAACACAGTCCAAAGCAGAATGATCTCAGCTCAACTTGTGGGATGTTAGGTGTTCTTCATCTCAGTCTCTCTCGTATTGTTTAATTAAACAGTTCTTAAAATACTTGGGAACAGCCAGTGTGAGCAATCTGATTGAGCTGAGCATCTGAAAGGAAGTCAAATTTTTGTCAAAATCTTTTTCTTGGGAGGGGTGGGAACAAACAGTGATGTATCTGACCTGTTCCAAGATCCTAAATCATGTCATTAAGGCTGAATTGGAGGAGTGGGTAGGAGTGATCTGCCTGTGTTACCCTTGGCAGGCAGCAAGCAGGTGTGCAAGTTGAAGGCGGCACTGGAACACCAACAGCAAATCTGAACCTCTTTGGAGGAATGCCAGAATTTGCTTTCAAAGAGAGGCTGTCAGTATGAAGCTGGGCCTTTTTTTCAGTTAGGTTAAAACTACTCACTAGCACTGCTGAGTAACTGTTTTGTCACATCAAAATTCATGTTTTTCTGTTTTTTTTCTAAGCTATCTCCTCTCCTTTTTGAAAACTTGTTAGTGTCAAGTATAAAGCAAGGGGCTATATAAGAAGCTGAACTTTAAAGAATCTTTCTGCAGACAAATTCAAGCATTAATCGTAACAATGACAGCTTAATGGAACTCATATCCAACTTTTCTTTTTTTCCTGTTGTTAGACTTTAGGACTATTGAGAATGTGCAAGAGTCAAAAGACTTTTAAGACTTTTCACCGCTCTCCCGCCTTTTTTTGAGCTCTGTCAGTAGTGTAAAATCATTCATGCCTAGTGACTTGAATGAGGTAGATTGGCAGAGAAGGACAGAGAGAAGCTTCTCGTTGATCTCACCTCTCAGGTGAGCTCATTCAGTTTAACACGTGTTTTAACTGGCTTCAGGTGCTTGTTTAAGGTTGGCAGCAGTAGTGTGCTATAATGCTTTGGAGGAAGGGCAAGGGCTGTCATTTAAAGGTGATTATCTTTTGTTTTTAGACATCTGAGTTCTGCTGGTGCAGTTGAACATCCAGCTACAGCATGTTTAAGCTGACGTAATGCCTGTCTTCAGCCATGCATTTCTGCAGGTCCCTGTCTGCTTCCCTGGTGCAGCTGCTTGCTTCGTTCAATGACTGATCCAAAGAATGCACCTTTGGTTGCAAAGTAACTGTAGATTTTACCATGTTATTTTGCAGGCAGATCTTTTTTCCTGCTCTGAGCCTCTGCCCACACAAAGAGGATGGCTGTGGGCAGGCCCAGTGCAGACAGCAACTCCTTGAGCTGACGCTCTCACAGGTGACAGGCAGTGTGGTAGGAGGGAAGCAGGGTTGTAAGGAGACCATTGTAATTTCTATCACGCGTGCAACTCTCTTGAGTCAGGAAGGAAACCCAAGCACGTTGCTTTCAAACTGCATTCTTCCTTACACATTCACATACAGAGCAGATTTGTATGTTTGGTTTAAAGACTCAAGTTTTCTACATGTGTGTGGAGAACTCTGTCAATTTTGTAGAGGTATCAATGGGGAGCATCTGGCATATGGAGTGTCAATATGTGTGTCTGGCTCTTATGACTTGGATCTTTCACTCTTAAGGATAAAGCCTTCTAGGGTGAGTCTTGCACCGCAAATTGTATTTTAAAATTGGCTGTTGGTAACTCTGCGTTACCTCAAGAGCATCATCCTTCTCACTGACAATTTAGCACTTAGTTTATTCTCCATAGAAAAGATTTTTCATGTGTTTGTAAAAGATGTGACCACTGGAGATGTGCTTTAATTTTAGCGTGGACTAAAAATAGTCTATGCCCTCTTGTCACAAGCAAAGGAAGCTTTCCTGCTGCTGAGTTGGGCAGTGATGTGTACTGAAAAATGTGCTCAAATTCTGTGAATAATTTGTATCCTTGGCAAACGCACCTTTCTCATACCCCCAAGATAATTGTAGAACATGCTCTGTACTTGAGGTTCTCAAATTGTTTTGGGCTGCAATTGGGATGCCCACTCTGTGCTGTTATTAAGGTCGGGCCAGTTGTTTTTTTTTTTTTTTAAAACATTTTCTTTGTAAGATTTGTTTTATTCATACTAGTTAGTTTTGCCTACTGTTTGTAAGAAATTAGCAATCCACCAGTATCTACAAAATGTTGCTTATATCAGTCTGAGAATATACTGCAAAGCCAAATTAAATTTCAGTGTTTATTTGTAAAACATTTGCCAAAGGAAAGCTGGCTTTCTTCAGGCCATCCAAGCGCTGCTGTGTCTCTCTGGCTGCCTGCAGTTTCCCAGCAGATGGGGCTCTTGCCCACACTGTGGCCAGGCACGCACTGGGTTGTGCAACTGCTGCATGGTGTTTTCTAGACGAAGTTTTTGCACTTCGGATCCTTTTAAGAGGCTGGGTAACCTTAGGCTGCTTGTGTGTGTGATTTATTCAGGAACCAAAGCTTGAGCTGAACATGAGGGTATTTAGAGAAATCTCCTTTCTAACTTTCCATGCAGTCTAGGAATTCCTCCTTCTGTGGAATTATGAATCTCAACTTTGTTTTTCCTCAGTGCTGTTTTCTGATGACATCTTGTCACCAGAATTCTGTAGATATCCTGGCATTTAGGTCGCTTCCTTTCCCATTGTGCTTCATTTGCAAAATGGAAAAGTATTTTCCATTGTTTCAGGAGCTGATTAGGAAGACTTGTTTTCTCATCACATGGGGCAACTTGCCTGCTTCTGGTGTGTATTCTCTCTCTTTTTTGACTTGCTCTCTTCCTGAATTTCCTATGGCCTCACTGACATCTTTTCTAGGACATGATTCAGAGCTATTTGTTTTGTGCAAGTTCTTGTAAATCACCTCTGTCTAGGTGGTAGTTTGTACCCCACATAAGAATGGGATTAATAATGGCTACAGTGGGGCTAAACTTGCATTTTAGATTTGCATTTGTAGTAGGTTCAACCTGTGTCCTGCCTAATAGAGTTGGTAGAGGTAGGGCATGAAGATAAAGTTTAGTTTGAAGGAAGTGCTGTCAACAGCTAAGAAACATTCCTAAAGCTGGGCCTCTGCTCTCATCTCCATCCAAATTTCCTGTGAACAAACCATTAAAAGATGAGTTGGTAGAGTGGATTACCATTGCCTTGCAGCCCCACTGCTTTTGTGCTGCTCTGAGGAGGGAGGAATGGCTGATGCCTGGCCCAGGTGGATTTGAAGCAGTTGCTGGCAGGCTTCTGAATGCAGAGAGTTCCCCTACACATCGAAAATTCCTTTTGAACATCTTCAGCACACTTTATCATCTTTGTTACAATCTTGTTTTCAGACATTAATCTGGTCCTGTGTAATCATCTTTACAGGGTAGATGTATGTAATTCCTACAAGTTTTGCATGCATGAGATTACATGTAAATCGAGGGCTCCCTTTTATGTCCACTTAATTTTCTCTGTATGTCACTGTGGAAATTCTCCACCCTTTGTTCATTCTCTCCCTCTGTTAAAACAGGGTATAAATTGTGGTGCAAGTTCAAAGATGAGCTTTTAAACCATGAGCTCAGGTGCCATCTTGGGACTTCTCCAGAGACTTGGTTGTCAGAAACTGTTGTGTGTTTCCTACCCAGCCAGGAAAGTGAGGCACCATGGCTTGGACCCAATACAGGGCATGTGGCATCATTCATCACTTCTAAAATTCTTCCTCTGTTTCAGTCTTTTCTTGGTTGCTGCTGGTAAAAATACTTAAACAGTTGCTGCACTGGAATTAGAGAATTATGGGAGAAGGGCTGTTCCTGGGCTATTCCTTTTGTAAACCAGGATTGTCCTTTATTAGCTGTGAGTTCTTTTGCCAAAAGCTGTCACTCTTTCTGCACATCCTGTGTCAGGTAAGGACGAAGCAGTAAGGCTTGCCTTTGGATTGGTCATTATCTTATTAGAAGAGCAGTTCTGTAAGTGAGAGGAGGCTTGGGCTTTTTAGCCCCAAAGGCTGTAGCTGTGCACCTGTAGCACCGCTGTTCTATTGACATACCTGCAAGGTATAGTACTTTGTTTTAGAACTGAACTCCCTGTGGAGAGACATTCATTGTGTTAAGAAGTGAAGAAGAGTACCAGTGCATCTGAAGTTCATTATGTGAGGTTTTTTGGGTTTTTTTTTTTGGTATCTCTAACAATCTATTCCTGTTTCTTTGCTCCAGATTGCTTGCACAACTCTAGATGTGGATCTGGTGTGTATAAATGTCACAGAAAAGTTGCCGTTCTACTTCCGAAGGCCTCCTGTAAATATGGTAAATATATATCTAAATTGTTTTCTTGCTATTAAATTCTGTGTTTAATGTTAGTCTGAGTTGAATTCCCTACAGTTTTTCTCTCACCGTTTCCATTGAAGTGGTTCTCCTTATTTTCTTGCATAATGTCTGGTATTTTAAGCATCCTTCACTTCAAGGTCTCCACCTCAGCATTTAGTATTCAGGGATGCGTGTTCTTTCTTTCTCTCTCTGTTCTCCACTTATGAAGGCAGAAATGGTGCTTCCAGGAAATGGAAACGGAACCTTAAGGCTACTGCTGCTATGCTGCCCAGAGAGATGTGGTGATTGCTAACCAAGCTGCCTCCAAAGCCAGAAGGGAAACAGCTGTGTCAGAATAGATATAATTCTGTGATTTAAAAGACAGGAGAATGTGAATGATGGTGTTAATCTGGGAGAAGGATGTTGTGTCTGATATTCAGAGGATGACTGTTTTGAATCCATACTTATCCAAAAGAATGTCTTGGCAAATAAACCAAATATGGGATTGCTAGGTATCTGCTGTGAGAGACAAGCTAACTGTCTGCATGTGTCAAGTATGTTGTTAATACAACTCTGACTGCTGTAGGGGGTTTGGCAGAAAAGTTAATCTGAACATGCAGTTAGGTGAACTAGTTTTTAACTCTTGTGTCAAGGTTTGTTCCACTTAGCATTCTTGGCTAATATAGTCCTTAGTGCTTTAAAATTTAAAGCTGGAACTGGTTAGAAATCTTGCTTCTGTCTTCTAGAGAAAGCTTGACCTAGAATAAAAATAAACTAGAATTAATCCTGAAACACAACAAAAGTAGCAGACCTCAGACTGGAAGTTCAAGAATCCATTTGAAATAAAAAAGTTATTTGAAATGTTGTCTGAAAGTACCCTAGCTGCCTGAAAATAAGAGCTGACCCAGGTGAGGAGCCCTGTATTTGGAGATGCTTTCCTCAGAAGCTGTTTCTCAGCTTCCACACTCAGCTTCAAGGCAGTCTGTCAGACTGGTTTTGTGCATCCTGGGGCAGTCAGGTTTGGTTGTCATGATGCCAGACAGGCAGACTGGCTGGCAGCTGGAGTAGTGGAGATGAGGTTAAAAGTATGCTTCATGAAACTGATATGTTGCCATTACCTGTTTTGGTTTTGATAAATACAGGCTTTTCTTCTTGTTTGCAGATGTTGGACCAGCTCTGTGTAAGACATTTGATGTGTACACAGTTTCCATTCTGCTTGCATGCAGATGTTATGGCTGGATTAATTCCATGTGTATTCAATTACTGGTCTTTCTGACAGTACTAACATTGTAGCGTTTTATAATATGAGTGTAAAGCACAGAGTAGCATTTCATGGGGATGTATTAAAGGCCAAGGAATGAGGAACTCCTGTTTCTGGTCAGCAGTGGTTACTTGCCTCATCCTCTCTGTGACAGTGAAAAGCCAATTACAGCTCTTAAGTAGATGTTATTTCTTTGTTCATTAAACCTCATCCTTCTGTCCTCCCAAGATTCAAGTACACATAACTGGTGTACAGTGAAACCTTTTTTCCCCTCACACTTCATGCCATGCTGTATTCCTGCTGGAACAGTTCCTTGCTGCATTTTTTTCATAACACAGTTAAACTGAGAATAAACTGCATTAATAATAGACAGTGGTTGTTAGATTGTTTTGCTTCTCTCCTTTTGATTTTTGATCACCTTCTTTCATGTGAAGGCAATAGATCGAGGCATTTACTTTGAACTTCTTTACACGCCTGCCATCAAAGACTCCACAATGAGAAGATACACAATTTCAAATGCGATCAGCCTGATGCAGATATGCAAAGGAAAGGTAAGCTCTTAAAGTGAAAGCAAGCTAATTAATTCAGTTCAAATTCTTCTGGAGTTGTACAGACTGAGCCATTTTAAATGAGTTTTGATGCTGGGGTTTCTGAAGCTGTGACTGAATCTTTGCCTGCTAATACAGGAACACAATTATTTTGGCTCCAGATCCTTTCAGGCATAGACGCCTGCGTGCTTTCTTCTTAAGTTGTCAAACTGCTAGGTTCTTTTTTCAGAACAATCTATCTGTTATTATGGTATGCAATACCCAGAACAAAAGGGGAAAAAATAGATCTAAAGTTTGCAGTAGAACTGAAATCCACGCATCTCTTTAAAATCCCACACTTCGAAGTTCTGATTGACCAAAAGCGCTTTTTTGCGAATATACTTTGAATATGCAGAAAAAATAGGAAGGTAGATATCTTGTTGGTTTGACTGCTAGGAAATCCCCAGCGTACAGAACAGGCCCATCAGCTTGCTGGCTGTAAGCCAGGGTTTTGCTGCAATCAGATCAACTGCATTCTTCCCTGCTACTAAAACCGAGGGAAGAAGTAATCCTTGCAGCTGAGATGCCAGTGCTCCATTGCTTTCATACCTCACCTCCTCCCAGACCACCAGGCTAAGCCCCTGCTATGTGGGTGCTCTCAGGCCACATGCTTTTAACAGGGAAGTGCGTCATAGTACATATCTGAGCTAAGAGATTGTAGCTCCCGTCACTGCTACTGGAAAAGGCCTTTGCTGCACTTAGCTAGTCTAGAGAAGCTGAGACTGGCGTTACCCTGCAGATCTAGCCTGAAGTAGGATATAGAGCTTGGAAGGCTGATTAAAAGCAGATCTGTCATTACTGCAATTCCCTTTAGGGGAATTCCCTATCTTATAGGACAGTGGTGCTACAGAACAAAGTGACCACTCACTTAGCCTTTCCTGAGAAGCCCAGCTCTGGGGGTTAATCACGTAAAATACTGACTTGGCGATGAGGTACATGCACACAGAAACATATGGCATTCCTTTTTTGCCAGTTCTCCTCTTTCCTCTGTGCAGTTAAAGATGTTTCTCACACAGTTGTTGATTTGTATAGCACTAGTTGAGTTAGCATCACAAACAGAGTGCATGAGACACCCAGACATTTGGTCTGTGTGCAAGAGCCCCTTCTTTCTACGTGTCAATCTACGGCATCATTTGTGCCTTGGAGGTAAACTGCCTGGAGCCAGACACAACAATTTGGTGTTAGCCATTGTAAGAGCTAGGAACGGATTCCTAGTTTGTATTATTTCTTGCTTTTATTTTGCCTCTGGGCTCATTGCCTGGTGGGCCAGCAGAGATAGCAGTTTGCCCTTTCTGGCAGTTTGTCAGTTATGTAAAGGCCCTTTTTTACCAAGGTGTGGTGAGGCTGCACCATGGCCTGCTTGCATTGGCACCTCAAGCACCAGTCTCCTTTTGTAACCTACAGTTGCTGAACTTATAGCAGTTTTTGGATCCTTTTATTTTTCCTCTGTTACAGTAGCACTGAGAAACTTCCAGAAACTTGCTGGCCTTGAGCAGAGTCCCTGAAATATGTTGAAATGTACGGGGAATAGAGGAGGGATTTGCTTGCCTTGTCAGACAGAGGGTGTGTGTAGGCACAATTCTTCACCTCCCGTGTTTTGCTAATGGTGTTACTGCACCCAGAGCAGTGTGCTGAACAGCTGCTTTCTCTTTTACCTGAGGAGATGTTTGCCTTTGAGCTCTTCCCTGTAGCCTTTGCCTTGGATTTGCCTTTGCCTGCTTCTCCTCCAGTCGTTAGCAGTACTTTTCTCGTCTGCTCTTGTCTCCTCCTCCCTTCTTACCCATCCTCTAAATGGAAGCAAGTTACCTTTGAATCAGCCAGAGCCTGTCTCCAATACGCAGCAGTGAACCACATTCCTGCAGGGATGGGTTCAAGATGACACAGCTGCTCTGGGAGCTTTTCAGAGTCTGGAAGACAGGAATTAGTTGTTACAGCTCAGAGCAGCAGGCTTATGTTTTCCCAGTGAACTCTCACAGTCAGCACCAATGAAGCTCAAAAGCACCCTTGGGATCTGTAGTACAGTCATTTTAAAGGTGAACTGCACAGAAGGAAATGTCCTAGGCTCTGTGCTGTTAAACCACTTTGATGTATGTATTGCTTCTGCTTCTGCCTTTCCTTCTGCTCAGGCAGAGCTGTTGGTCCACTCCTTTCCTTCTTGATGCACAAGGAAACGTTGGGCACAGTGTGAGCTGTGCAGTCATTTCCATACAAATAGCTCTTTTATGGTTTGAGTTCCAGCTGTGCACAGAGCATTTTCGTCCAGTGTCTGCCTTGCTGTTTGTGCTGGGGAAGCAGTAGGACAAGCAAAGCAGTGCTTTGGAAGAGATCCAAAGCCCCACCATGGAAGTGGAGGTGGTGTGGTGTGTTGGTGGTACTGATGTTAGAGAGGGAAAGTCTTTTGCTGCCTCAGTACCAGTTCTCATTCTCACCCACTCAAGCAGGAATTCCCAAAGCCTTTATTTGGCATATATAAAAAAAAGAACTGCATAGGATTTGTTGCTGTTGCAGAGTTTCCACCTGTACTAAACAGTCTTCCCTTGAGTGAGCATCCTTGGAGATTTAACATTAGAAGAGTGCTGGTATCTGAGCTGTGGTATCTGCCAGCCTCTGAGCAGTCATGTACCTGTTCCATAGAAAACCTTGGAGAGAAAAGGCAGAAGGGAGTCTTTTTGCCTGGTGATTTTCACAGGGGTGCAAATTTGAGGAAAGTGAGCGTTTGGCATGAATTGGCTGCCTTTACCTGGCTGCAGACTGCTTTCTTCCACCAGTATGAGTTCAACTGAGGCCAACACGAATGGGTTGGATTTTACTGCAGCACAGTAGGCTGAAAATTCAGGAGAATCAGACTACTGCCATGATCTGTAAGCTGCTTCTGCAGGATCCTTGGCTTCCCTTGTAAGTTCACTTCTTTTACAGCTCAGGTTGAGTTGTGTCACTTGTGCGCGCCCATGGATGCCTTCCTCAGGATAATGCTCAGCATAAGCCCTGTGCCTGACTGCTCTCGAGGGCCAGTAAGGACACGTGGCTCACTGTCCCTTTCAGCTACTGTAACTAAAGGCAGCAGTACTTAACGCAGTGTGTGCAACCCTGCATTTCTTCTTTACCCTTACAGTCCCTTTAAAGTCTGCTATAAGAGGTACAGGTTCATGTGTGCTTGCTGGGTAGCATCGCTAAGCTCTGTACTGCTTAGCCGTACCCTCTAAAAGGTGCAGTGCTTATTCAGCACAGATCCCTCTGTGAGAGGTTTATAGCTACAAGGGAGGGCTTGTTCCTGTGGCCCTCTCTGTAGGGGATGGGAAGGCAGCTTGGGCCTGTTCATTTCCTACCCATACCTGGGTAGAGTTCTCTTCGTCTGGGGCCGCCAGACGCTCTCAGTTAATGGGGCTGTCAGCATGAAGTTAGCTAATGCTCACAAAGTCCTTGCTGCTTGCAGATCTCCCGTTTCTTGATAGTCTGACAGATTAATGTTTGTTCTCTTGTTCTCTTTTGTTTTCCAGAACATCGTTATATCTAGTGCGGCTGAAAGAGTAAGTCCTGGATTTTTGTTCAAGTGAAAACAATTAGAGCATTTGTCTGCAGCTGAAAACACAACTTTAATTATATAGATTAAACATAGTTAAAATCACAATTTTTATTAGATTGCTACCTTGTATGTTTTTAATCAATCTGTTTTAGCAAAGAATTGTGTGTTTTTGTCTGTCTGTTGTCCTTTGATTTTGCTGCTACGGTATTTTTCATGACAGTTTTCTCACAGGCAGGGACTGTGTTTTCCAGAGCAGTAGTGTTGTCTTGCTTGTCCTAGTGCATCTTCAGCAGCTTGCTATTGCGTAGTGTGTAATCCTGCCTTCCTGGCTGGCTGCTGCTCCAAATAGCCCTATCCTATGTGCTCACACTGCCAGCCTTTAAGAGAACACGCACATATCCAACCTCCTCTGTTTTGTTCTAGCCTCTAGAGCTCCGAGGTCCTTATGATGTGGCTAATCTGTATCCTTTTTCCAAGTCAAAGAGTGCTATTAATAGTAACGTGAAAGTTCAATTGGTTTTGAAATTTTCCATCCTTCGGGCTCCTTGAACTTTACCTGGTGCTTGTTGGTGACCAATTCAGTGAATTGGGGCTCTGTGTGAGTATGGAGGGAACAGCAGATCTTGGTCATGGAGTGACATGAACTGTTGCTGTAAATCGTGATGTCTGAGTGGAGCTACAGACATGTTCTGTGTTATGATACGTGTTATTTGTGTTGAGTGTAAGTGGAAATATGCATTAAAAAAACATAACCATAGATATCTGAATAAAAAACTTAGAAGTCAATGAACACTGTGGACCAAGAAATTACTTATGATGATCTCCAGGGCATTCAATCTTTGATAGAAAAAGCTATAAAATCACATTTATATTGAGAAAGTAACTAATACTCAGGAACTTTTTCTTCTGTTCTCAATTTTTCAATCCTTAGTTCCATACGTACAAGTAAATAAGGGAATGTGCTCTTGAAAGAGAGGGTGTCTTTTCTCCCTTTCTTTTAGGAATTCAGACGTGTTTTTCCTCCTCCCTGCCCCCAGGCATGTGTCCAGACTGTCCCTCAAAGGGGAGGCGTGTGCTCTGAATCGTGAGAACCGTGTGGGAGGCTGTGCGGACTGGAAGGATTTTACATGTAACATTTCCTTCCCTCTTAAAAAGAGCAGTGAGGCTCAACCCAAATTAACATACCTAATTTGGTGTCATCCCTATTGAAGGTGGCTGGGAATTTTTCAACATAATGCTTTTGTATCAGACAGTGCCCTTTCCCACAAAGCTGAATTTTTCAAAGGGGTTGCTTTTTATTTGATTATAGATTTACAAAAAAAAAAAAAAGAGTTCTGATGTTCACAGACTTTTGTTTTCGAATGACAGCTGCTTGTCTGGAAAAAAGCAACATTGACAGGGACCTTCCAGGAGGGCTCCTGGGGAACTGCAGCCCAGAGAATTGGGTGCCTCAGGTCTCTGCCTCTGGGTAACCTTATGTAAAATGTCACTTTGAGTTGTGGCGTTGCTAATTCCCAGTTATTTGCAGGGTAAGCAAACCTGTCATACAGACTTCCCTGTTCTTTTTATTCCTTTCTGTGCATTTTGATCCTGAACACAGGTGACAGAGGTTTGCTGTTTGGCCTGTCAGAAGGCGAAGCCAAGGCAGCCGTATCCACCAACTGCAGAGCTACCATGCTCCATGGAGGTAAGTGAAAAGCACTTGCAAACTTAAGCAATACTTGCATTTGTTAAGGTAAGTTCATGTCAGTGCATTTTTTCCAGAAGGTCTGAGACCTTAGAGACCAAGTCAGCTTGGGGTTTTTCCTCCCTTGTTCAGTGCATGAAAAGGAACTTCCATGACAAAGGCTTTCTATTTTCCCTTGTTGCCATGCTGAACCACGGGCTGAATTGGTGGTGCTGTAGGTACTGGAGCACTCGCTTAACCACATTAAAGACTCATGAATTGTTTAGCCAAAATACAGATCTGCCTGTTACGCTGCATTTTGAAAATACCATTTTTCTCAGAAAGAGCTAAATGCTGTAATCTGTGACAGCAGCAGAAGCTATGTCACTGACTTCAAAACGGGTGCATCCTGATTTTCTTGCATTTACCTTCTTGCAGCACAACTACAGAAGCAATCTTTGTTGTGTTTCTCTCTGATGCTTCATTATGCGGTCTATTTCTGACTCACTTTTCAGTGCGGACCATTTCAAACTGGATGCAAACTCTAAAGACCCATGTGCTTGATGCTTAGAAAGAGATGTTTCATACTGTGTATCATAGAATGGCTTGGGTTGGAAGGGACCCCAGAGGTCACCTAGTTCCAGCCTCCCTGCTTTGGGCAGGGTTGCCAACTGGTAAATCAAGCACTAGATCAGGTTGCCAAGGACCCCATCCAGCCTGGCCTTGAACACCTCCAGGGATGGGGCATCCACAACCTCTCTGGGCAGCCTATGCCAGCAGCTCACCACTCTCTCAGTGAAAAACTTTCCCCTGACATCTAATCTAAATCCCCCTTCCTTTAGTTCCTAACTAAAAAACCATTTAGTTTTTTAGTTAGGAACTAAAAACCATTCCCCCTTGCCCTTTCACTATCTACCCGTGCAAAAAGTTGATTTCCCTCCTGTTTATAATCTCCCATTAAATATCGCAAGGCTGCAGTGAGGTCTCCCCGCAGACTTCTCCACGCTGAACAAGCCCAGCTCCCTCAGCCTATCTTGGTAGGAATGACTTGAAGTGTTTTGGTGCAGCAATACTTGGTTCCATGTGCTCTCAGCAGAGGAAGTTTACAGTAGTTTTCTTCTTTTATATTTGTTCATTTTAATACTAAGAAAGCAGAAATTTAGCTTTTGGCCCCCTGAAGAAATTAAGAAGTTATATTGTGTCGTGGTGTCAGTGCAGCAAGGAAATGTCTGTTTGTGTTCCAGCAATCAATTTAGACCCTTGCTTTGCTCTGTGGCCCTGATTTCACCTTCTCCAACCTCCCTTTTGTATGCTGATTCATTGGTTTTTAGTATTTCTTGTGGTGGTGTTTATTCTATTGGCAACTACTGCTGAGTAGTTGCGTCTACCTGTTAATTTCTACCTTGGCTGGGATTTGCTGGATAGGTAGGTTCTAGTCTTAATTTCAGTCACTCTAAATTGTGAACACACAGTAGAATTTGGTTTGAGTCTGTTTCAGTAGAAGTGGAGCTTGAATGTGCTGTAATTCACGGCAGGTAGCTTTGATCTCTTCAAGAGTGCATTTCTGTGTTCGGGATCATCCAGCCTGCTACTTATCTACGTAGTGACAGTGTGTTGGAAGAGTTTGTTGTCAAGTTTATGTGGAATTTCTCAAGACCTTCATCTTCCTTATCTGTGAAGTTTTTTTTTTTTTAAAAAAAAAAAAGTAATTTCCCTATGCTCCCGAAGAATACTAGACGAGAATAAGTTGGTAAATTTTGGCAAGGTTCTTGCAGAGCCTCTTTCTAACAAGAGTATTTGTTAGTAGCCTTGTCTACTCCAAATCTTCAGTTTTTGCAGAGAAACCTCCCACTAGTAGTTCCGAAATTGGATTGGGTTCACAAGGTGTTTGGCAATCATATGAGGAGTTTGATAATATCACACAGTAGGATTTTATGGTAATGCTGAGGATTCTGTAAATAAAATGATTGAATGCCATGAAGCCACTTAGTATGTATATGTGAGCTTCTGCCAGTATAGCTGTGCCAGCACAGTCGTCTTAGAAATCCTGGGGTGTGTGAATATTTAAGACTGGTATGTTTTGCTCTAATGCAGAAATGCTTTTTGACATGAGTTCAAGAATGTATCTTTCTGTGGATATGAAACTAACTAACTTAGGTGTTCAGAATACATCTAGATGTGGTACTAAGGGAAATGATTTAGTGGGCAACCTTGGTGGTAGGTGTGTGGTTGGGCTAGATGAATCCAACCTTCTCTTCCAACCTTGATGATTCTAATAAAGTGTGGTTTCCTACAGTTTTGAGTGTGTAACCCCTCAGTCCCTGCAGACCTCAGTTTTCCGTTATGCTTGCTGTAATTCTGCACCCACCCTCATGTTTCACACTTTAGCTTCCACAGTGTGCCCCAGGTCCTGCCCATGCAGGGTGCTTACCTGCTGTGTGTGCTGAGTGGCTGACTGCAAAACATACTGAATGCTTTTGGGTGTGGACCCTTGCAGTGACTATGCATTAAATGCATTAGTGTCATTTTATTTGAGGTACTACAGCTTCTGCTTGTATATTCCAGAAACTCGGAAGAGTGCCTGCGGGATAGTGTACACGGTGAAGAAGCTTCGCAAGGTTGAGGAGGAAGAACCGGTGCCAGTCTGCAAAAAGGCTAAGACTCAAGCTTGAGGACTGAGCCAATTGTCAAAAGAAACCTCCATCCAGTCTTTACCCAGTGCTGAGTCTTTCCCCACCCTCCAGACAGCTCAGTTCCTCACTTACTGATTTAGCCTGAAGGATTTTTCTTCTGGTTTTTGAGTGAGGAGGACTGTGGGAATGGGACTGCTGAATGGTAGCTTAATGTATCTGGAAGGTCATCCTGTTGCTGGGCTTCTGGCCAAGGTCAGGAGGGCATCTCTCTACCCTGTCTTCCTGAGTCAGTGCAAACTTGCACAAGAGAAAGTTTCCCTATGTTACATTGTGTCAAGTGCACTCCTTTTCTATTAAAGATGTTTTCAAGAAAATATGCCTTTAAAGTCTAGCTTCTATGGTATCTCAACCTTTAAACCATGTCTCTGTACTAAACCTAACAACCACTCGTCAGTAAAGTTTACCTTAAGTGGCCTGAGAGAATAATTGTGCAGTAAAAAAAACCTGCTTTCTATTCTGTTTTATGATCAATAACTGTAAAGATGGTCCCAGTATCTGTCACTTGCTTAGAGAAATCTTGTTTATATTCCAGTAGCACTGACTGACCCAACACACGAGACACACATCCCAAAGGTCATTCCTGTCCTGCAGCACTTGGAACCAAACAGTAATGTGAGACATTTGCCACAGATGGGAAGGAAGAGCCCAAGGTTACACTGAACGTGTGCTCAGCATGTTGTGCTGCAGTTGTGGTGGAACAGCTGTCTCACCTAGGCCTGAGCAGTCTCCGTGTCATGTAACTTTTACTGCATTGTGTCCTTTCTTGTGTCCTGGTCTGGCAGTGTTGCCTATGTGAGTGTTCACTTTGCTGCTGTCTACCTTTCCAGTTTCCTTCCTGTTACTGCTTCAGTAAACCTGATCTGGCTGCCAGAAAGGCAATCATAACAGATTTATAACCAGTGAAGCATTTAAGAGCTCTTCCAATTGTTGACTGAAGTTTTTCTTTTGATTAAACCAATATAACAATTATGTAAGGTACCATACCTAAGATACTCTTGAGCCTGCTTTACACTGAATATTCCAATTCTCTATTTTTGTCTGACAACAAGCTGAGAAGTGCAAGTTGTAACATGTAAAATGCTGCAGAAATCTTGCAGTGAGTTGTCTCTGAGCTCGTAGTAGCTGGATTGAGAACGAAGTTCTCAGTAGGCTAACAGATTCATAAAATGCTGGTGTAAGTCACAGCAGCTTTTGCTTCGTTCAGCAAGCAATAAAACATTTTTTCCTTTGCTTTTTTTTTTTCTTTAACCTATTGACATCATGATATGAGTCTGTTTTGTTACTGGTATTGAGATGTATGTAGTGGCTTGTCTCTAACCAAATGAAGTCTGGGCCTGTTTGGTGCAATTTTCCGGGTTATACGCTAGTGTGTCCTGGCCAGAGACTCATCAACCTTGAGCATGAGAGAAGTTGTTTTGTAATTAACATACAGAAAGAGGCTTTTGAATGTTAGACATCCTACTTGTTTAACCTGATCTAAAAAATTTATTAGCTGCATCTTTGGCCTTTAAGTAGATACAGTGCTTCAAGAACTCATGGAGAAGTTTCTTTTTCCCCTAGTCTCCAGGAGCAGTGTTTGTTCTGGCTGCTTTGGAGCCTGAACAATTCAACTGCTTCTCAGTTACCACGATACTCAAAATGAGTTAACCAGCACTGATGTCTTTTCTGTTTCTTGCAAGGTATGCTCCCAATGCCCAGATGATTGTGCAGAAACAAGCAGTGAAGTAGTAGCTTGCAAAGGACAGCAAGCAGAGATCTGCCACGGTTTTTGTGGAGAATAACATGTTCTCAAATAACACCTTCAGTCTGCAAGGTGGCAGAAATGGTGGTGCTTGTCTGTGAAGTCTCATCTGTCTAAATCTGTTGCTTCAGTCTAGGATAGCTGGTTGCAGATAGAATAGGCTTGCTCCTCTATGGGGTTTCTGTAATTTCACTTCATTTCCAAAACTGGCATTCCAGTAACAGATACTCACTGCTGTGCACTCCTGATCCTGTCTCTTTGCTCAGGACTTCATTTTGGCCTGACTATTAAGTCTGCTAGAAGCAAACTTCACTGGCTGGTGAATCTTTGTGGCAACCTGTGGCGCATGTCACTGGGAAGCCGCTCCATGAGACGTTAGGATTTTAACTGAACACAGCGTGTAATGTCCCAGGGAAATTGCACATCAGTGTCTCTGCTGGTGGTACTATTAAGATTTTTCTACCTCTGCTAAAGCAAAGGGAGAGGTACCTTTCTTTCCTAGCAGGATTCCACATCTTCCTTGGCTGGGACAATTGAAGCTGTCTTATGTGCTCCACGGAGTAAGTACTGACTTGCTGAGAAACTGGGATTTAAACTCAAACTGAGTAATAAAACTGTAGCTTTGTATTTCACTTGCTACTCAAGTGCTGGCTTTCTGCTTCTGTCTGCGTGTTTTTGCGTAACAGAAAAAAGTAAAAGGCAGCATTTATCTAACAGTGGCAGGAAGGTAGCTCGAGAGCTGGCTGCTCTAGGCAGCTGAGAATTTTTGAGTATTTATGAATTTTACAGAGGCCAAGTTGTGAACTTCAATGAGAGAACTGCCTGGTGCATGCTCACTGCTCCATAACACACTCTAGCAGGTACAAAGAACCACTCCGTTTATTTAATCTGAGATAAATCAGTACAAAATGTACAGAAAAAGCAGAACAAATTTACAAATATACATCATCTGTTTTTACATTCTTCAATCATCAGGCTTAGTAATAGTCCAGCTTTAAAAAGTTCACATTCCCAATACTGTTTCCTCTCACCTTCATCACATTGCATCTGAATCCTGCAGTCCGTATGGGTACGTGATGGAGCTCTGTCCTTGGAACACCTTGTCAACAATAATCAAACCGCCTGTAAATCCCATCACTCAACTGTTGCTTTAAATCCACTTGGCATCTCAGCAGACCTTCTTCCATTGCTCTCTGTCTCTTCCACATCACAACACTCATGTAACATATTTTTCTGATAGTGAGAATTTGGCAGAGGCATGGCAGCAATTGCAAGTACTTTTTAGAGCTCTGGGAAGGCTTGATGGAAGTTGCTAGCACTGGTAATACTGCCATCAAGAAAAAAGGGCTCGTTGCTGACAAAGATTGCATTATAATTTAAAACTGTTAAAAAAAAAAAAACCTGAGAATCTTTAAAAATTACATTTAAAATAAATAATAAATAGGAATAAATAAAGCTATTTTAAAATAGTGGAAACTTAACGCTCAACCTGCCTTGAAATAATTTCTCTGCGTGTTTTGCAGTTTTCAGTGAAGGCATTTCCAATAATCTGGTACAATAAATATCTTCAATAAATATACTATGGTCAGGGCTATTTTCCTCCAGGTTCATACGAAGCATTTAAAAGCAGCAAAAAGAGAGCAGTCTGGCTTTTGTCTCTTCAAAACTTGTTTAGATGGACGCTCTTGTAGGAATTGTCCTTCAGGCTGTTGAACAACTCTTTGGTGCCATTCTGCCACTGAAGAACAAGGTCCATCGGGGTTTTCCCATCCTGGTTAAAGTAAGCCAAGGAAGCAAGATTTAATTTCAGCCGGTGAATATTAAGTTCTTTATTCCCTCCTAAATATTTGTACAACACATCTGTGGTGTGAGACCCCTCTGCATGCATGGAGTCAGATGTACTTTCATCCCTGAGGTCAGTCCTTTTGCTGTCCTGATGAAATTTCCCTGTGTTTGGCCTAAGCCATGATAGCAAACACTGTGACTAGCAGAGCATGCCACTGTTTCTTTGAATCCCATCTAAACTGATTAGAAATACACTTAGATGAAACCTCAATAAGCTGTTCTGTTTGATTGAGAATTCAGATAAGAGTTTGTAGTGATTTAATTAGATTATGAACAACATCTAAATTAAACAGGAACAACTTCTGCATGCAGACGAAGCCTGAGCAATCAAGTCTTTTGCATTTTGGGCTGTGTTTTTGTTCATTTTCATACCCTGATGAGGGATACTGCCTGGTGTGGCCTTGCAGGTAGTGGCAAGGACTGTTTTCTTCCTTGCTTTCTCCAGATTTGGTTGGTTGCCAATGAAAAGCATTGATTGGTGTTGGTAAAACTCACAATTCCTCCCACTGCTGATTTTTTATGGATTTGAAGGGGAAATGGAGGCTGTTATGTCTGATATTTTAATGGGATCACAGAGCTCCAGCGCACATCTGCTGCTGATGAAGTGGCTATCAGCAGAAAATCAGGTGTTGGCTTCTTAAATTGAAGCTGATGCTGTGGACATGATGGAAAGGAGATCTCTCAGCCCATCTGGGCTCTCCTTGTCTCAGTGGTGATTGATGCCCAGGAGCTGTGCAGACAGCAAGTGTCTGTATGCTTGGATCTTTTTAATATATAATACACGTAATTAAAATAAGATGTGGTGGTGGTTTAAATTGCAGATGATAGGTGCTGGTTTCAGTACAGGTACTATTTTCTTCTCTGCTCTCTGACCTCCCCCAAGTTACAATTTCCCTGTGTCAGCTCTCCTTTAATTAACTCTGCAGTGATCTAATTAAGTCTGTTCACAACAGTCTCTTCTAGCCTCAAAACCCATGAAGCTGCTCTGAAGGGAAAGTTTTGTAAAGCATTTTCAATTACTTACGGCGTTCTTAATGGTTAGATCCGCCCCGTAGAGGATCAGAAGCTGGATCATTTTGTAGCGGTTCAGCCTGACGGCGTCGTGCATCGGCGTGTCCCCTTCCTAGCAGGAGACATGGGGCAGTCAGCGCTGCAGACCAGGCCGCGCCAGGGACCAGGCCACTGTCAGGGATTTTCACAGGGAAGTGGAGCCATAAAGATGGACAGCAGCCTGGTGCCGCAGGTAAGGAGCTGCTGGAACTTACTCTGTCTCTGGCGCTGAGGTCTGCTTCGCAGGCGATGAGGTGCTCCGCGCAGTCGTACTGCCCTGTTCTCACAGCGACGTGCAGAGGGGTGCTGAGCAGCTGCGCGAGGAGAAAGCAGTCAGTGGCACGGAGCAGGGAAAGACTGTTCACAAACAGCCACCAAAAATGGTCCCCTTTGGAAGGGTCAGCTTGCTGCCTCTGAACAGTGGCTGAGCCCCAGAGGAACGTACCTTGTCCCTGGCGTTTATGTTTATTCCTCTGTCCAGTAAGAATTTCACAACACCCAGGCTTCCCCCCCGGCATGCCCAGTGCAGGGCTGTAGACTGAAGCTATGGCAGGAAAAGCAAAAGTAATTTAATTCATCATAACACTCAAAAAGAAAAAAATAGCTAATTTGATCAAACTTCTAAATGAATTCAAAATCATTTTTCATGTATTTTAGCTTAAAGCACTTCTCTGTGATCATTGAGCTGTTTCTAGTAACGCAGCCCCTCTTGTCTTGCCCTCTGCCTCTCCAAGGCTGATTTCCCCCCACCCAGCCCTGCTTGCTGTGCCTCTGGTTTGTTGCAGGTGGAGTGAGGGGAGCAAGGCTGGCTGGTGCCATCATTAGCAAAGGGACAAAGAGCTGGGAGTGAAGGAGCCAAAAAAGCTGCAGAACCCTCACAGCCAGTGTTCAGCAGAGAGGTCTCTCCTGAGTGCAGAGCTGAAATCCTGGTGGAGAATGCACACATTGCACTGGGCCCTTGATAAATGTGTGGGGCTATGCTGTCTCTAGCACCTGCTCACAGCCCGATGTGGTAGCCTGACCTCAGTTGTCCTACCCTACTTTAGGCTTTTTGGTTTGTGGCAGTCCACTGGTCAACGTGCTCCTCTGCTTCCTGTGTTGTCCAGTAACCATTTTGGCCAAGCAAGACAGACACCCCCTCATGAAACCTCAGTGGTGTTATTTTAAGGATAAACTTAAAAAGCACTGTAAAGCCTTTTGGTGCTCCTCTCTTGTGTGTTTGGTTTAGCAATTACAAAGCAATGAGCAATTTTTTTTAAGTACAAGTTGATGGACATACCATATCTTTCAGTTCAAGCTGGGCTCCAGCTTCCACCAACTTTCTGACCACCTCTAGATGTCCTTCAGAGCATGCCCTGTGCAGTGCAGTACGCTTGTACTGTCAATTAAAACAGAGCAAAGTCAGATATCAAATATGGCACAAAGAGATCTCTAAATCTTTTCTCTCTGCCTCCCTAGGATGATGGCAAATCCATACTTTATGCTGATTCATTTTCAAGAGCTAATGCTTTTGAGACCTGAAATCTGCTAAATTTTAATAGCATCCTAGTAGCAGAGAGCTGCCTACCCAGCATTTCAAAGAGTGTGGGGAATATCTGCAGTGTGGCATTCAAATTTAAAATGATGCCTGTTGAGTTCCTCCATCCAGCATGCTACACTATATTTTGCAAATGCAGCTTATGCATTATGGAATATGAGGGCCAGCAGAATCACTTTTTTTT
>WBMW01003830.1:659828-708043 GCA_013396635.1 Penelope pileata | reverse complement strand
TTTTTTTTTTTTTTTGGTAGTTCTGCAGACAAATTTCTTGTCTGTTCATCTGTAGCATTAGAAGACCATCTGTTAGAGAAAATCAGTCTCCTCATCACCAACAGCTCTCTTTGAAATTTATGAATTCTTTTGAGGTAATATTATTTGGGAGTATAATGGCCCCTTTATCACTAGAAAACATAATACGTCAAATTCCCAGGATTTATTTACCTCTCCCACTATGTTTTTCTCCTCAAAAGTGTGGATACTACAAAACCTACTGGTACAAGTTGTTTTTATTCTGTAATAAAATGTCTTCTGTAGCAGGCTGTGAGGTAAGAAGGAAGAGCATACCTCATCACAGACGTTTGGATCCCCTTTGTCTGACAAGTATTTTTCAATTACTGGCAACTTATTCTCCAGTGCAGCTCTGAAGAACATGGGTATATCCACTGGCCCTGTCTGATGGAGAGAAAAACACAGGAGGTAAATGTCAGTGGCACAAAACTCCATCACTCCTTTCCCAAAGGAACCTACAGCAGAACTTACGATAACTTCTGGTTCGGGTTCCTTTGAAATGGGAGCTTTCACTTTCCTGCATTTCTTCTTCTTCTTCAGCTGAATAATTTTTTCAAGGTCCTCTAAGCTTTCGAGTTTTGATCTCTCTAGTTTTTTCTTCTTCAGCTGAAACAAAAGAGGAGAGGCAGCAGGTTGAACCAAGGGTGAACACCTCTTCCCTCTGGAGTGGCAGGACGATGGGTGCTATTGTTCAGTCAAATCCAGTTCAGATGGAGTGAACATGGAAATAAGTTGTCCATTGTTGTTGATTCGTTTTGTTTTATTTTACAGCTAGGGCTAATGGAATGTTAGAATAAGTTGCTAAGTGTATGGGAAATTCCGCATCATTTGTAATTTTTTCTTACACCATTGTTCCTTTTCCTAAATGCTTTCTTCGGCCATTTGTTGTGGGATATGAGTTTTTTTGGCCTGTGCTAGGGCAGGAGTCAAAGCAGCACTGCAGTCCCTTCTGGCCCAACAATTTAGGAAATCTGCAGCTAATGAGGTCTATGAGGCCCCTGCAGTTTTAACTGACTTCCACCAGGCATTTTGCCTTCACCCACTTTTATGTTGCAGCCACTGACGTATTGTAACTTCATCCTCTTTGATTAAAAAAAAACAAACAAACAAAAAAAACCCTTAAGTGAAGTGTATGATTTATACCAATTTTAGCATGTCAATCAGTAAGTGTTACATTTTAGTAAACTACAAAGAATGTCCCCAGTGTCCTTAAAGGGATAGTTCAAGAAATGCTTAAGACTTCTTCAAGCCTATTTGTTAAAAGCATCCCTGCATGAGGTGAGTATGGGGCAGTGCTAGCATCAAGGACAAGTGTGTTGTCTTCACTGAGGGCCAACATCTCAGGTACCATGGGGTGTCCTTGGATTTGGAAGAGTGACTCACAATAAAGAGGCACCTCGTGACAAATTCTGTCCCATGGTATCTTTAAATAATACATTTGTAAATAAATTGGCAAGATCCTGCCATGTGGTGTATTTTTTTTTTTTCAATTGAATTCTTATTCAAGTTATGTCCATCTCTTCTTTTTCTTGTTTTCTGCATTCGGAGTTTGATCACTGACTTAATGGAAGACATTCTGTTGGTTGAATAAGCTGAGGAAATAACTGGGAATCCAAAAAAAATCTTAGGACACTGAGGTCATTTTGGATAGAGGAACTCAAAAAAAAAAAAAAAATCTGTAGCAAATAATGATCTCCTAGTTCAAGGTAAAGGTCAATAGCTGCATTCATTTTAATATTTTTGGGGCTTACCTTTTCACTCTTCTTTTTCAGAACAAAGTCCTATACTCCCTGCTAGGTAAACTTTTTCATTCCCAAATTACTTACATTTTTTTAGACCAGTTGGTTGTTAATTCACCATATATTGGAAAATGTTACAGCTACAGTATTTTGGGGAAAAAAAAGCATCAGTTCTTACTGGGGAGAATTGTCATGCTGCAGGAATACAAAATGATACTCTTCTGTAGACCAGTGTCATTTCCACTCGTATTTTTTCCTGAATGTGCCAATAAGCACGATGCAGAATTTTCATAAAAATATTATTTTCATGATAGATAAGACTCCTGGCTTCAGAAGCGTGCCTCTGTGCCCTTCCTGAGTTGGTCAGTTTTGGTGGCAGCCATCAGGTGTGCAGGCTGAGGGTGTCTCCCTGGCTGTGTGCATTCCCCTCGCTGTCAGCTGCCGACTCAGGGCAGGAGGAGCCCCCAGGGCTTCGGTCACATGTTAGAGGGGGCCTGGGGATCTCCTCTGGAGTTACTGCCTGCATCAGTCAGCTGCAGGAGTCAGCACATCTCTGCCTTCAGTGAGCATCAGACCAACCTCCTTTGGCAGTGACTCCCCAGGAGGTTGTTTATCTAGCCCACTGTGCATGTATTTCTCATTTAGGAGAGGCGAACCTTCACATACTGCTGAAGAAAGTGCAAGCAGGATGATAAAAACCCAAACACAAAACCCAAGAGCCTACCTCTGCCTCTTGTGTTTTCTCCTTCCTGTAAGCCCGATCTCCTTGGGTCACTAGGTGTTCAGAGACTGTCTTCAGGTCATCTTGCTTCTCTAATTTTACAGCAGCTTCATACTCTCCATTTTTGAAGTCCTCAGGGAGGAAGCTGCCAGTCTCTTTATCGTCAGTCCTCTTCCCAGTCACCTGTGAAGAAAGCATGTTGTAAGCAGCAGTTTGATGGTGGCAGCAGGCACCCCCTGGGAACATGGGGCTCATTACATGACATTACTGTCCTGCTCCAGGAGCGTGCGGCAGACAGGTTGCAGGCCTCGCTCAGCCTGTGCCTGGGTGAGCTGTGTGTGTGGACAGCTAGGGCAGGCTGGCTTGCAGGCAGATCTTCCACACCCCCAGAGCAGCGCCCTGCTGGCATCCTCAGGGTTTGGGTCAGATCCGTGGGGCCACTGCAGGGTAACTCCCCGCTTGACTGGCACCAAGCTGCTGCTATGCTGACAAAAGCCATTGAGCGGCAAACAGCATCCTTTTTGTTTGAGGTTTTCTTGCATTGTCACTCGCCAACATGTGTCAGACCCATCAGAAAGCTGTGAAAGGCGCTGCAGGAAGGAGCCACCCTGAGCAGGCACCATCACCGGGTGAGCAGGGGAACTGAGCAGCTAGACTGGGAGGAGATGCTTTCCCCTTGGGACCTTACAGTTTTATTGAAACACATACAATGCAGTTAAATCGAGTTGCTGAGTAATTTCAAGGCTGATCTTACCCATTGCTGTCAGTACTGAAGTCCCCATTTATAGCACTTGGCAAATGAGCACGAGGTAGTTCCTGTGCTGAAGCTGTGTGATGCTGTGCTGCAGCACAGCTCTGCATAGCTTTTGTAAATATTTTGGATGCTTGATTAAGTATGTTCAAAGAGATAACTCATTAAACTTAGTGGAGGCTGTGGTGAAATTTGAGACTAGTTCAGTGAATGTATGTATTCTGGACTGCCTTTCCATTCAATCGCCTCTGTGAAGTTGTGTTTGTTAGAGAATTTAACACTAGAGAAATTGTTAGGGCCTTGCCAAGAGTTTAAGACAGCATTGACTAGTCACAGTCTGTGAGCTTGATCTTAACATAGCCATCTGGGGAAAAAAAGAGTTCCTGTATAGTGTTCCAGTGTTTTGCTGAATTGCTCCTGTTTTCGCAGTTGTTGGCCATTCTTAGTTTGAAGTCTGCTGTGGAAGGTTCTATTACTTGTTATCTGGTTTAGATACAATTTTTCAAAATCTTGTTGTGCCATGATCAGCAGTCAGCATAGGAACTGTTAGTAATACATAGTGTTGGTTTAAAAGTGGAAGGAGTATGCTTTTGTTTCCCTGCATTGCTGCCTTTTCCCCAGCCTCTTACTGGATTAGAATTAGTAAGCGTGGTTGTAAATTTAATGGCTTCATGTATATATATCAATCAAAATCAAGATCAAAGGAAAATACACAGCTAAATTTTGGTCATTCTGTGCTTCCTGTTGAGTTTTGTTCTGATGCAAAATCCAAATGACTGCAGTTATGCCAATGGTGCGCCCCCTTCCCTAGCAAAAGTTAGAATGGGATTACAGTAGGATAATATGTTATTGTACATACAGGTTTTGTACCTAGAGCATGGCATGCTGCTAACCTGCTCAGTCACCTCAGTGATCCACAAAGGTTGTCTCTCTCTGTCTGGTACAATGACAATCTAGAAATAAAAGTAGTTATGATTAAAAGTTGTACCTACCAGCTCTTCTACCTTCATCATCATCATGTTTGCCAGTGGTTGAAGGCTGTGCTTCTCTATGGATGAACCTCCCAAGTGCTGAATCGAGCTCTGCTGGGACCACCACGCTAGCTTTGCTTATATATCTTTGGGAGAGCTGTGCTTGAATGAGATAATCTTCCAACCTGGGAATCCAAGTACGCCCGAGGACTTGCCAGCTGGGAGGTAGGCTCACGCTCATTCCAGACATGTTAACTAGCCAGATCTGGTGTCGAGGCCGGGCGGGGGGCGTCAGGCGGGCGAGTCCCGCAGTCTGACCACACCGTGTATGTGCTTTGGAATGAAATGTGAGCTCATCGTGCCTTTGGCCATGACCACACGGCTCAGCAATGCGAGCCATCCTGTGTTCCCAGTGCCCACTAGGACAGCTGTCTGTTGATGTAGCATTATAACTTCACCCTTTTTTTTTTTTTTTAACTGACATTCAGATGACTGCAAGACACTGGGAAGGGTAAGTGGCATATGTACAATACTTGTAGTCATACCTTCCTGATAAGAGGATTATGACCCCTTAAGTCTCGGAAAGCCATTCTTTTCATTGCTATATATTCTGGGATGATAAACAGTTTTAGGGGAAAGAGCTTTTCTCATCATGATGGCAGTCTTCTATATTTGTTGGAAAGAAATTTCTGAAGGGATTACTAAACCAGAATGATGTCTCTGGTGCTAAAAGGGCCTATGACATGATAAGTTACCATCACTGTAAGATCTCAGAACAGCACACTGTGTTTTTCTGGGGCATTGACAGTGATCTTAAGCAGAACAATAAATTATGTCCTATTATGCAAAAAAAAAAAAAAACTATTGCTGTTTTCTCAGGCAATATTTTTCATTTGAATGCAAGAGAAGAGGGGCACAAAGGTGACTTGTTCATTTGTGGTGGTGAAGATGGGTTACAGAAATAAACAGATGTTGTATGTGTTTGGGGACAAGGAGTTATGGAGCACTTTGGAAAAAGTAAAGAGGCAAGCCTTTCTTGTGTCATAAATCAGAATAGCCTGGAAGCAGAAGAATGAACAGCATCAGAAAGCAATTTTACAACAGGCAGATGCATTAATCTCTCCATTTAAAAAGAGCGGATAAATGCCAAGGAAATTGTTCCACAGTGCTCAGAGCCTCTGTCCAGTGGGGCATGAGCCTGGCGAGTCACCTGGCTGAAATGAGTACAACTCAGGTGCTTCCAGTATAACACATACATAAGTGCTCCACCACAGCAAGACCCAACTATCTTGGGTGTTGTTTATCTCATTAGCATCATTAGCATGCTGTGTTCATGACACTGACCTTTCAAGGTGTCTCTCCTCTGAGCTATCTACCAGTAATGTGAGTACATCCAAACTCGTCTTCTAGTGCCCATCATACCTATGCCCTCCCTTTCCCTGAAATGAAGCTGGACATCAGGTGGTTCCCTTACTACTCAGAATATATATGACATTAGAGGATGAGCCCCAGAACTAAAATAGAGCATGTGGCAGCTAGAGAGCCTTTGGAACATTTTTTTCCAAACCTAAGTAGTCAGGATGTCATTCCCTGAGTGGTATGTCCTGAATCACACTGCAGGGCCCTTTCTCACAGCAGTGTTGTGCTCCTGCTACGCGTGTCTGTGACAAGAGGCAGCTCTGCTTAGCTTTTCCTTGTTTGCAAATGTGCAGTAACAGGTTATCTTGCTCGAAATCATTCTGTGACGCTTATTTGGGAGATTGTCTTGAAATCTGCAGCCCCAGCAGGATGGCTGCAGGGATCACTCCTTTAGTGAAAGCAGATCACAGAGATAACTGATGTGGGAAGAGAGATGTAGGGCTTGCTAGCAGTTTGCTTGAAGAATTTAATCTGTGTGCAGATCTTTCTCTGCAAATGGTTGGTGAATTCGGAGCCCACGTGAGCTTTACAGGACACCCCAGTGCTCTGAGGGGAAGCACAGACCCACTTCTCACACTGTGAGGCTTCTCTGTGTTGTCAAATCCCCCAGCCCCACACAGTAATTAAAGTGTCTTGTCCCTGCTGACTAAAGAGAATAAGAAATAAAAGTGAGTCTTCCTTGATAATCCTGAGTTGCTGTGTAAAGGTGGCACACAAAACCACTTTAACCAAAGGCCACAATCTCAGTTAACCTAATGGTAAATGCTCGTAAGCTAAATATCATGTAAACCAGGACAATTGATGTGAGGTAGTAAAAATGCAGAGATTAATACCAGCTAAAACTCTAGCCTGGATGCTTATTGCTATTGCTTAATGTTGGAGGGCAAAGTAGTATAGTGAGCTTGCGGCCTTGTGCTGGACTGTAACCACTTAATCACCTTTCAACAAGTGATTTCTCGCATCTCTATTGAGGTGGTAATAGCAGATGATCAGCGGGAGATGTGTAACAGGAATCTGGAAAACACTTGCCATCTGCTAAAGGATCTGCAAGGTGAAGGCAATTGATATTGTTGCGAAAACTTTGCAGAGACAAGCACAAAAATGCAGCAGGCCTATTCTCAGCTATCAAAGAAGTTGTCAGAGTAATGGAAGGACAGTTTGTAAGCAATTTTTTAAAGAGTTTAATAGTAGAGGGAAAGCCTTATTTGTGATACAAACGATATTGCCACCTCCTGTCATGTGTATTACTGTTGTGTTTTCAGTGCTGTCACTGTTACACCCAGTTGTCCTGCATTTCCCAGCCCTCTGCCCTTGGCTCTGTCCTTGCACCCAAGGTGTTGCCCCGTGTGGTGCCTGGCTGTCTCCAGCGTCTCCTGCTGCCAGATAGGCAAAGGCAGGCACACAGCAGTGGCTGAGATGTGCTTGTGCGCCGCAGAGGATGTGAATCCAGCAAACCATGTTCTGTGAGCGTGCAGTCATGGGTAATGCATACCCAAGGTACTCCTAAGGAACAGTAACCCACAGCTTTCTCATTCAGTGTGTAATTTCTTTCTCTGTGTGACCATCCATACGTTTAATATCTTCACACACAATGAAACACTAAGTCATAGTATATTGCAAGAATTTTATTTGTTTTCCTCTCTTTTTGAACTATTTGTTTTCCATAAAAGACAGGAAACGGAAATGTATTTGCCTAACATCAACTCTTTGATATTTATTGTCACAAAGCAGTTTGGATACGAGTATATTGCTCAATGCCTTAACTTTTTTGACACATTTGTATGTATGTCTGTTTTGTTGCAAGTGATTAGGGAATTATTACATCATCTGCTTAAAACAACTTAGAGACTTCTCATTAATGTGTATTTTTGTGCATAAACAGCTGAAGAGAAACAAATCATCTCCTAAGGGAAAAAAACAAAAACTATTTCACCTAGGTATGTAAAGTTAGTTGTAACTACAAAATTGGAGTATAAGAAATTACTAAATTAACAGCAGGATGTGATTATAAATTCCATTTGTTCACATCAGTTAAAGAACCAGAGAAGTCGTAGTCTGGCAGGTTGCTGCTCCAAGCATCACAGTGCTCTGGTGTGAAACCCAAACCAGAGTGAGTCACCCATTGCATCACTTACTGTAGGGCTTAAAAAAACCTCCTCAGATGACATTAGAGCTGGGGTTTCCACACAATAGGAAAAAATACAGTGATTTATATTTTAAAACAAGGGATTGGAACACATCTGAGGCCTTGAACTCTATCCCAGTGGCACTTGTGCGATACATGTGGATCTGGCTAATTCACCAGAATGGCTCTCAGTTAAGCAGCAAAGTGCAGCTTGAGGCACCAGATCTGTGGTCAGAGGGATTATCTGCTGGCTGCTCACTCGGACTTCAGTCAGCAATGTTGGTCAAGTCCTGTGTATCCAGCACACCTGTGCCAATGTTCTGTTCTCATGACGTCCTACTACGACATGCTAAGGTTAAGTACAATATTCCCTCAGCTGTAGCAATAGGGCTTGCTTGTGCCAATACGGAATTGTCTGAAAGGTTTCTGCCACTCATGAGTGCTGCAGAACAACTCCAATCAGTCAGAAAAGGAAAAGTAGAGAACTGCAGAACAAGTTTTCACTTGTACAGTGAGAGAGAGTCTTCAAATCCTGGTCATAGCGATAATCCAGCAGGTACCTAGGCTGGCAACTGCTCTGCAGGAAAGCACATCCAGTGCTGTCGACAGGCAGCAACGGAGAATTCAGATTCACTGCAGAGCGGCATTTTCTGGCTTTCACTCGGTGTTTTATTTTGAATGTTGAATTTCACACTGTCCAACTTAAAGCCTCCCATTACTAAATCTTACTTTACATGGGACCTTGTAAGTACTCCTATCCCAATAGTACAAAACCTTTTTGCTGTGTAAGTATAAGGATATGCTTCAATTTGGGGTGATACAAACATCTCTCTGAAATGCTTCACAGCATGCACAGGACTGTTCCTTGTTGATGCAGAAAAACTCCAGGCCCTGGCTCTCCTCCCCTCTCTCTACTCACACAGCAGCAGCTCGGGAGGTGCAGGAGTCTCCATGGGGCTGTCAGTGCTCTTTGGAATGCTCTCCAGGGTTTCTACCGTTTTAACTCTAGACATGGTATCCTACTAGCATCTACTTCTCTTTGAATACCTGCAAGAATTGTATCCAAGCATTGCATTTTCCTGCAGCATTGCATTACAGCATGTGTTGAAGAAGTTATCTAACAGGATTCCCAAATCTCTCTCCAGGCAGAATCAACAACACTACAGTCATAACATGCTGTAACAGGAAGGATCTTGGGATCATCTAGTTCAAACTTCTGCTCAAAACAGAGTCAAAACAGTACGGATAAGATTGCTCAGGGCTTCATCCAGTCAGATCTTGAAAACCTCCAAGGACAGAGATTTCATAACTTCTCTGGTCATCCTCCTCCAATGCCTGAGTATCCTGGTAGTGATTTTTTTCTTATATACAGTTGAAACTTCCCCTATTTCAATTTATGACCACAGCCTCTTGCTCTCCTGCTGTAGACCTATATAATGAACTTGGCTGTGTAACCTTCTTTGTAACCTCTTCTCATGGCGCTGAAAGGTACCCTGGGTCCTCCTCTTCTCTGGGCTGAGCAAGTCCAGTTCCTGCAGCCATTTCTTCCATGGTAAGTGCTTCAGCCCCCAACCCTCCTCAGACTGATTTTACATCATTGTTTGGACACGTGATGAAAATACTAAACGATGTTGGACCAGGAACTGATCCTTGTGGGAATCTGCTAGAAATAGTTCCACTCATTTGCTCTCTCCACACTGAGACTGACACGTTGTGATCTGTCAGGGAGCCAGCTCTTAGTTCTTCCAAAGTGCATCCTTTTAATTCCATATAATGCGTGCTTTTTAATCATACCAACATATGCTATGAAGTGAAATGCTTTGGCAAGACTCTAGTAAGCTGCAGTATCACAAGTGCTACTCTCAACCAGACATGCAGTCCTGTGGCAGGTTTATCAAGGCCTGCTTTGCGCGCAGCCACAAGGACTGGCATTTACTGCATTTATAGAGGTCCAATTCTTTCTTGATAAAGTTCTTGTTAATCCTTTTCTCTGATTTCCCAGAACAGAGGCAGGTGTGTCAGCCTGTCATCCTCTTCCATTGTTTTCAGCCATTTGAAATATCTTAGGAGCTGAAGAAAAAAAAATATGTCAGATGATGAACTTGAAAAAAATGCTGTGCCCTCTCTAACACATAGAAGTATTAAAGGAGTCCATTATGATACCTTGGCATGGGCTTCTGAATTCTGTTTTATTTCAGGAGAAAATGTAGGGAATGTATATAAGAGGAGGAAAGAGGAGCAACTGATCTAAATTGGTTTCTTTGGGCCTGGAAACTGCAATGCATTAATCTGCAGACACTATTTTTAGTCTGTTGCTATTTCACAAGAGAAAATACCAAATATTTTCCCCATAACAGTTTTCTCTGAGCAGAGGCATCTTCATACCAGAGCCAGGTGGATGGGGAGAATGTGCTATAGACCTTCGTTCCCCAAAATCCTTGGATGTCTGTTTTAAAGAATGCAAGAAGTCACACTGGCCAGCTCTTACTCTGCCCATATCCAACTCACACATAATGTACAAATTTTCTATGAGCTTTGCTTTTTATGTGTCTTTTCAGACCATCTGTGTGCCAGAGCTAGTGAGGGGGCACACTGTTTTCCACAACATGATGGAAACAACAGGGAGAGCCCCCTCTGTTCCTCTCACAGGGCATCGAGGGGGAAGATACATAGCAGCCTTAATCTAAATGAAACAGTGAATTTCATGGTGAAGAAATGTAAGAACTGACACAACTTTTCATTTTCCTGAGGGATACAAGAAAAAAATCAAGAAACTGAGAGCACTGAATTACCTTCTCATTTATTCATGTCTACCTTTTCAGATGACCAAGGGTTCTCACTAGGTGACCGCCAGTATGTTCCCATTGGAACAGAAAGAAGAGGTCACTGCCTTCTCTGATGCTCTGATCCAGATCACTGTATTGTCTTTTTGTCAAGCAAGTGATCATTCAATGCTGCTGAGTAATCCTATGCTTTCATATTACACTGTATTATAAAGAGAAGAAAGTGCATCACCTTCCTGTTTAGCGGCAGGTGAGGGAGAACTGGTCTGGAGGAAACCAGAAATCACCCAGACCATTGCCAAGAAACGGCGGTTTGTGAACGTAACCCAGTTTTGTGTTTTTCTAACATCTCTCTGCAATTCTTTGTTTAGGCAGGAACTACATGAGAAATAGTGAAACATCACGTGTCCACTGGGCTGCTGGCCTTCCAGTGTGCAGGAAGTTTAGGAAATCTCACACTGATGACCAACTTGGTCTGATTTCCAGCCCAAATGGATCTAGGAAAACTTTTTCTCTTCTTTTCAGTGTTCTTGAGCCTTATTTCCACAAGGTCAAACTCATGATCACAGCCAAACTCACACACATGCACATGCTTCATTGGCATGCCAAACTGCTGAGTTTGTACCCATGTACAGACGAATTTGCAGTTGTCCTCACAACTTCCTGTTAGGCTTTCATCTTTTAGTGTTGGATCATAGAAGGCAGAGGAATGTGCCCCTCCTCTTTTGAGGTGAGGATAAAAGATTCATTTGAAAGGTAATTGACATTTGTCACCTCCTAGCAGAAATTACCACCAGGTGACCCAGAGACCTGCACAAATGATAAGAATTGTTGTCTTGATGAAAAGTCAGTCAATCAATAAATCAGCAACCAGAGGAAAAAAGTTGCTGATTTGTTCTGAAAAGAGCCAAAATAAAGCACTGCCATGTGCTCTGAAGCTCTACCCAGCAGTAAGAACGCTGCTGGTGTATGCTATGTACTTTTCACTGCAATGGTCATTTTATTTTTGAGGTTCACTGCGGCGTGCTTTCTCTGTCCCAGAAGCACAGGGAGACTTCAAACAGTGAATTTGTGGTACCACCTCTAGTAAATCTAAAGAAATGGATCCCGAGAAAATGCATCCATTCCTTCAGCTTAATGCCTCAGACTTTATGGAAATTTTATAGCTCAGTGCTGATGATTTGAAAATGGTGCTGCTTTCACTAGGGTTTTTTGAAGGAGGAAGAGCACAACCGTATCAACCATAAAATGTTGATAAGAAGACGAAAGTGTCTTCTCATTGGAATTGAATGTCTGGTAATTCAAGCTCACAAAGTATTGCAGTATCATTTACAGGAATACATATAGCTGTGAAGCAGACCTCCAGCTTGTTGAACCAAAAGAGTTAATTCCAAATAAAATTTTAGAATTGTCAGTGCCAGTTGATTAAGAAGCAAAGTCAGCTATTAAACACACTCTGCATGTGCAGATAACTTTCTACTTATGATTTGTACAACCAGGAACTAGTGGGAGAAAATAGTGAATTCTACCATAAGATGCAAAATGTGTGGATGAAGCAGTTCCTGGATGTGAACTCATAAGGCTGTAATGCAAGATTTGACTTTTACTACCTGAGTGTATGTTCCAGAAATGTGGAATAGTCATGTGAAGATGATTTTACTAAAGACAGAATTACTAAATGATTGCAGCATTGAAATGCTCAGATTTGGAACAGGGCTTTCCTTTCTGCTCTGAAGTTAGCGTCAGGCATCTGCAAATACCTCTGCAGCCCAAGAGTCACTGAAGAACGTGTGTTGGGTTGCCCACTTTTCTGATGCAGGAAGGGAACAGTCAGAATGCGTATTCTCACACAAGCTGCAAGTTAACAAAAAAACAACCTTCACATTTCAGATAAGATGATGGAAGAATATTCACATTTGTAGTAACTTTTGACTTTATTGCTTAATTTTCCACTGACCTTTCAAAGAACTGCTTTTTTTACTGAGCTGCAAACAGTAGTGTGCGTGTGTTCATTATGTCCTAGGGCAAGAAAAGATTGTAGAAAACAAATGAAAGCAAATCCAATTTTGCTTTTCCCTTCTTTATAACAGAATTCTTGGTGTATGCAAAAAAATAATGATTGTGTGTTTATTGGGTGGCTGGTCGTAACAGAAAGAAGACATTGAAAAAGTTGTATTTATCCCCAAGTGGCAGGGAAAACTCGTAACTAATACTAGAAAAAAACTTAGTATCTCAAGTAAGGGGTTAAAATGTGTTGTTGTTGTTGTTTTTAATTACAGCTGTACATATGAGAATGGCACTTGTTAATCTCCTATCAAAGCGTTCTATTTTTCTTTGATCTAACTATAATTTATTGAGAGCAGTTGCCACAGGCATCTGTAATCCAGCTTTAAATCCCTGTATGCATTCCACTCGGTGCTGTGCTGGCCTTTTTCCATCCACTGGGGTGAAAGCATTCTCCCTTTTGTCTGTATGTGCATCTCCCATTTGTCTCCATTGGAGACTCATGTACTCACATACACATGAACTGTCCCCTCGAGCGTATGCTTTCTTTGTATTTTATTTCACATGTTCATTAATTTATATGATTCATTGCTACCTAAGGAGTTGTCAGTTGCACATACTAATGGAGCCCTCAGAAGTGGGGGAAAAACTTACATTTTCTTGCTTGTTATTGTCTAAGAACAATGGTAGGGACACATGGCAGCAGTTTTCCCAGAGTGAGTGTTTCATTGACAGCTGTAGGGGATTTTTATAAGAAAAAAGGGAAAGTTTTGAATCCCAGATTAAGAGCTGGAAAACAGTGTAACTTCTGCCACTTTTAAATGCTAAGGCAAGTGGAATGGGCAATTCTGAAGCAATCCTGTACTTGCTCTATACTTGCACTGAGGTGCCAGTCACTCTGATACACAGGAAGAATTTTGCATGGGCAGACTGTCCCAACACCATTGGCACAGAATTATCCCACTGGAGCGTACACTTCTGAAAACTGTGTTTAACACACTCAGAGACGGATGTACCCATTTGTTACTAGAAACAAAACCAAGCAGCCATCAGAAATTGCAAGGGACTCAGGTGTTGGCTCGGAATCAGGGAATTTGCAGAGTCTTGGCCTGAGTCTTGTAAATTGTCTCTGTGTTCTTAACACAGTTACAGTTGTGTGGAATCAGACCGTGTAGTATCTCTGGATTTTTTAAGTGTAAGCCTGCAGCTATGCAGCCGAACAGATGAACAGCCAAGCAATTCTATGACCAAACTAAATTACTGCACTGCGTTAATTGAATCATGATGGGCATAGCCATCCATACAACATCAGTGTTAGGCAGGTCGGTGTGTTGATCTGGACTGTGACCCCCCCCTTGCTCCTCAGCTCCACACAGTGACTCACGGTATGAAAATTTGTATATTGGCTTGGCTTAAAGAAACATTTCTATGCAGGAGCTTTTCCTGTTTCAGCTTTTCCATGGTAACATAGATTGTTTCCAGAGATACAACGCAGAGGCGACTGATAATGTTTACATAGCACAATCTGAAATCCAGTGAAGACTCCTCACTGTGCCAGTGACAAGTCAGCGTTTACCTTTAAGAAGCTCTTTAAAACTGCTATCACGCTATTGCAGGTGAACCATTTAAAAATGTATTTTTTAAAACAAAAAGGTGGTGTCCAGATATTGGAAAAAAGTAGCATCCAAACTTCTGTTTCATCTTTGGAACTTTTATCTCACATGACTGTTCCTGTTTCTTGTCTGTGCTGGATAATGGAGGTTTAGTCGGGACCAAGATGTGACAACACGTGCCTTACCTTTCCCCTCGCTTGTCACTCTCTTCTCAGTGGAAGACAGTTGCACATGGCTTCAGGTCCCATTAGCAGTTGAAGAGAGAAAAAGACGTACTCCAAGACCTGCAGAAAGATTACCTCCCATTTTCTTTGTGTTAGAGACTGTCTTTCTGGATTTAAAGGCCAAATGCCACCCCATGTATTATGGATTATCAACCTCATCCTGTTCTTCCGGCTCAGACACTTTTTTGAGGAAGAATGAGGCCAACAGTGAGCATGATCAGATGATTTTTCTAATCACAGAAAAGATAGCAGAGTTTGAGAAAATAGAGTAATGTAGTGGGTGGAAGAACCGAGTTCCTCAGAAATAATCTTTTATTGGGGGGAAAAAAAAAAAAAAAGCAACAATGAAACAATGAATAGCTTAATGAGTCTTTTCTCTTAGGCGTGCATTTTCTTTAAAGTGGTTACTTCAGTGGTCACAGAATTTCTTGACACAAAACTGGGGATTAATGCAAGTATATGCCATGTCCCACTGACTTTTGATCTGAGAGCATGCACTGTTAATCTTTAAGTGACTATGATTTACTTACAGGCTGAACTCAAATCCGGACTCCAGTTTTTCCCCAATTTGTTGAGGAGTAAAATTTATTTTGAGAGATGCTTGGTTGGTTTTTTTTAGTGTCTTCTGCTAGCATTTTGTTGTTCTGTCAGGTGCCAGTTCATAATTCTTTTCTAGTCTTCCTTCACAAGCATAATTTCTGACAGAACACCACATACTACTCTCAGGATTTGTTTTCATGCCTTATTTATTGTGCTGAGGGGTTCTTTCTGGTAGATTTCCTCTGCTTTATCTGTACTTGGGGTCCCTTGGTGGGAGCAGAGCCACCATAGCCCTGGAAGCGGTCTGGCTGCCAGTCTGGGTGCCGGTTCCCCCGCCACCACCACACCAGCCATGCACACAGTGAGACTAAGCCAGGCAGCCCCACTGCTGGTAAAGGCATCCTCAAGCCATAATGCACTGCAGCAAGTCGTACTCCAGACCTTCCCTCTGCTGGCTTCACTGGTTGGTGAGGCAGCCCTGCCCCGAGGGGCCTTGGAACAAGGATAAGAGCTGAGAGAGGTTGCAGAAAGCCCCCTTTGCACATAAGAATTGTTTAGTTTCTACGTTTATCATGAGTTTTCTGTTGCACATCACAATCTGCATCCTTGTGCAGGAGCCACTAGCAGCCAGAGCGGTTCCTTTGTGAGCTGATGGTTTTCCCTGCCTGCTGGCAGGTGCTTGAAATACAGAACACTAATCACAGTGTAAGGATCTGCCAATTTCATCTCGACACAAATAGCCACAAGCACAAATTGCATAAATTCAGTCTATATAGAGAGTTTATGAATGTAAGTGAATTGGTGGAGTATGGATTATCGAAGCATTAAAAGACTAACGAACTATTAGCCACAGACAGAACTGTTATCCCAGGCATAAATAAGCATTATTATGCTATCAATACTGAATGCCCAATTGCTGTTAGAAGGAGCTGTAATTCTACACTTGTCAAAAAGAGTTTGTTGAAAAGTTAAACCAGAATTTTCAAATGCAGAATTTACAAATGTATTTGACTGGACATTTCAACTCACTTTATACTATTGTACTTCCAGCATTCCATTCAAGCAAATAAGTCAAAAATTGTTATAAAGAACTGATAGTTTTACCTGTGGATTGTCTGTACCTCATGATATTCTCTGTATTTCTCTTTTCAGGCAGTAAACTTTTAAGTACATAACTTACATGAGTTGAAGGCTATAGCTTAAAGAGTTGTCAGCCCCTTGAGATGCCATAAGTGAGTCTGAAGCTTCCCCCATAATCAGGTCTTAACTCAAACTGGCTAAAAACCAGCTGGCTGAAGCTAGTATATCCAAAACAGACATGGTGCTAACAGAAGAAGCCCTTGAGCTATTTTGTTACTACATAAGAGCACCATCATTTGAAAGAAGAAGTCTCCAAATCATCAGTTACTCTCCACTGGCTTTTGATCACAGCAAAATAGGGGCAGCCTTCAAGACCTTCCCAGTAGGTTGTGCTGTGTCTATACTGGACTTTACACTGGTTGCCTCAGTTCACTTAGGGTAGTAAGCAATCATTTTACCCTCTCCTTGACCAGCACACAGCAGATTTATCTCACATCCTGCTGGCTGTGAGTTGTCAGCCAGTGGGATGGCTCATGAAGAACTGTCACACGAAGGAAAGCATCCTGTGGAAGGCATCAGTAGGTGCCATTAGCGACCACAAACATCATCATTTTGAAGTGCACAGCCTGTCCCTGTGTCAAGGCCTTTCATCATTCTCTCAGGCCAATATTTGTCCAAAGCCAACCGAACACAGAAACTCAGATACGAGACTTCCTTGCTGACAGGAACAAGCTACTAATATCAGTTCTGCTCAGGGGAGAGAGATGGGAGCATCTTCCCTGAAAAATTCAGAGTGCTGCTTATTCTAAGCATGGGTGAGCTTCCTCAGTCCTTCCTAGCTTGCAAGAGCTGCTAGCTGCTAGATTATTGCTAGGCTGAACTACTGTAATGAGCTCATTGATCTTAGCATGCTTCCTACCTCACTAGGATAGCTTGAGCATGAGGGATGAGAGGGAATAGCTGCTAACAGTATCTTTAAAAAGGACACAAGGTATTTGTTAGTCATAATAGTTCCAAGACAGAGGGAGGAATCAAGTAACTATGAGAAGCACCAGTCAGAAATGGACAAATGTAGCTGCTGTGAGGAGCTGAAGGCAGAGCTGGAAACACCCGTCTCCACCAGAGCAAGGCAACACCACCTCCGCAGCTGTACGCCCACGGGGCCACTAGGACCAGGCAAAATACGTGGGTTCAGAAGCTTGCAGGGTTTGGGCTGGAGACCAATAACCTCAGCAACTGCTGGCTCTCCCTTCTATCTGTACATACAGGGAATGTGAGCCCTTCACACCAGAAACTATTCCCAGCTGCAGCTGCTAGGTATTCATAACAAATGTCTAATTGCTAAAATTGTGTGCTGTGGACAGTGTCGTCTTTCATGTCACATAGGGACAACTGTGTATTCTTCACTGTGGCTGGGATACTGAGCTGTCATCCTGAAGTCGTGTGGTGCAGTGCTGCATGGCCTTCTCCCGAGTCTCTGTGGGACAGTGCTTCCTGAGGCAGTGTGCCTCTCGTGTGGCACTTGTGTCCTCGGGAGAAAACACGAGGAGGTTTTATTCTGGTGGGGAATGAAGCAGCTGAGGTGCTGCCAACCAAAATGAAGTTTCTGCTGGCTTGCTCTGAAATACCTTTCTTCTAGTGACCCTGAATCAGCCTTCTGGGAAGAACATGCCTTTTTACTGAGTAACACTGTAAAGCTGATCTGAAAGAATATTTCAATGAAACAAACAATTTGCCAACCCCAGAACTAGGAAATCTCATGGAAATCTGATTTTTGTTAGAAATAGCTTTGTTAAGATACGGTGAGATGCCAGAAACAGCCCGGTGAGCTGCAAACCACCCAAAAAAAACTACCCTAGTGTACAGGGGTCCATGTGCAGGCTGGTCACAGGGAGAGCAATGCCTCCCATGCTTCGGGCCTGGTGTGTTCGCGTGTGCTGTTCCCCCGGCACTGTGCTGTTCCCAGCGCCCTCAGGGTGCTTCAGTCCAAGCACAAGTGGGTGGTGGCACAGCTGGTCTGATCATGTGTCATGTTCAGGCACATCCAGGATGTGCTGGACTTCATGAAACATTTGGAACAACTCCGTTGTGTGCACGGCAACAACTTGGCTGTGAGTTCCTGGTGCTCAGCAGCCAAATAACTGGAGGTTTCCTTCTGAAGCATTGGGCTGCGTGCTGCCACCCCATATCAGTAGGATTGGTGCACACAGTAATCGAATCTGATTGTCTGTCTTTCTCCAGCTCTGCATCTAGATTTGATGGTCACTTTTGACCTCACAGCCAAAGGCTCCTTCAGAAGAGAAGGAAGCATCACTTGATTTCTCTGCTTTGTGACATAAAAAACACTGGAATCCAACACTGCTTCTCTGAAAGGACACGACACACTGCACTACACAGCATCTACCTTTAAAAGCTTCTGGGATTATTTTTAAAATGAAGAGAACTCCCACTAGAATTCCTTCTTTTTTACAGGACAGATGCTCTCACAAAATACATCCAGCAGCAAAGGGGAGTGGCAGGGAAAGCTGAGCAGCACTTGTCCATGGTTTCACCAGCAGTCTGGTGGGATGAAAATATCCCTCCTATATCTGTATCTCAGGGTGTGTTAATGTTGCACAACGCTCTGCCAAGAGAGCACTGACTTTGGTCTGTGTGTCAATGACCAATGTAGCAGACCATGTGCTATAGAATCAGTGCGAGGAGGCACTGCGAGGTCTGTTATCAGGTGGCAGAATGGCCTCATCCTGAAATTGAGTTTAAGGACTCTTCCCTATTAATGGTGTCACTGTGTCTGCATTTATGAATGTCCTAAACAGATCGTGCCAGGTTGGAATGAAATCCATTCCCAATTATATTTCATAAATTGACACTCATGATATGATTCATCATGAATACCATTGTACTAAAAGTAAAAGGAATGGTGATTAATTATAATAAATGCAAACTATAGGTTGCTCTTAGCCATTCCTCTACCATTCCTTTGCTGTGTTTCTCTTATCCCCTTTCTAACAAGACAGTGAGTCTCTAATCCATAACCTCTGATCTATGATACCATATTCTAGCATACTAAACTGTTCCTGAAATAAAATCCTTTAGTTCCTTACGTCATTTGTATTCTCCATCTCCCACTCACATGTTTGGAATTGTTTGGGGCATAGTAAACAAGTTCATACCATGACACAGAAGACACATATCCACAGGGCTGCAGCACTGTAATATTAATTTACATAGGGCAGGTTCTTATAAATCAGAATATTCTCTATGACAGCATGATTCAATGTAATTTATTAGCATTCATCTTCTTAGAGCAAGTGGAAACACTGCTGCTTGTGTATTGTTACGTGTTCATTAAATCATGTAACAGTTTATTAGAATACTACAACACTATTGATCAAGTCTGAATGCAGCATAAAAATGTTCATTGCAGCTCACAGATATTTAGACTCATACGAAACATCATAAGGCACCATTAACTGCGTCCTTTTGTTTTAAACCCCTGCCACCCCTGCACTCTGCTAGCAAGCTGTGGTGAACCCACAGGTGCTCCTTCTAAGGACCCTGACCACTCCTGGCAGGTAGCAAATAAAAGAGGAGGGGGGGTGGGTAGAGGTGGCTCGTAGGGGTGTGCAACATGAGAGGAAGTGGCTTTGGGGGCTGGTGGTTGTGGTGCTTGGCCTGCCTGGGCTAAGGTAAGTGCTGTCTTTATTTTGGTCTATGGCTGAGGGAGATCTGCTTGGTTTGTTTACAGTAATGTGCTATAGGTTGTTTACTGCGTTAATTGCTGTGCACAATGGTGCTTCAAAGGAGTTGTGCTTTGAGATTATTGCCTCTATGATTTCAGGTGCTGTGTGGATGTTTGGATTTTGTTCTTGAGCTGGCTGCTGTTCACTGGAGTGATGGACAAAAATGTCAGGTAAAAACTTCACTAACTTCTATGGCTTTGTAACTACTTGCTGTGCTTTTAAGAGTTCCCTAATGCCTAGGCCAAAAGTTGAATAAGAGGATGGGAGTGATGCTTACAGCTCTTGTAGCAGCAGTGAGAAAAGGGGTGTGAGGTGACTAGAAGCCTTTAGCTTCTGTGATGAACCATTTGCCAATCTTCTCGGGAGCAGTTCTATCAGTAGGATGGAAGGAAAGCACCCTATGTTTGCTTTTCGATGAATCTGTCTTTCTCTGCCACAGTCTTCCAAAAGTGATGTGCGTAGGGTGTCAGCTCTGGAAGCTGCAATGATTGTGAGCTCCCATGGGCAGTGAGGTGCTTGAGAGGGGCATGGAGGTGCTCTGTAGCTGGCTGGCTCTGCCCAGCGTCTGAAGGCTCCATCTCCCCTGGTGGAGAAGGGTCACTGAGTCCTGGAGGCAGCAGGTTCATCTACTACATTATGGGAGGGCAGAGGCTGTCACTGAAAAGGAGCTGCTGATGTCTAGCTGTTTTTGCTGTGAGTGCTCTGGTATCTACCTTGGTACTTATCCTTCAGTCTTAAGAAATATCAAAAGAGTGCTTGAATTAGCTGCTAAATTTGGCAGATGTGAAGGAGCCTGATTTCTGTAGGTGTTTTCTTTCTGGCCTTGCTTTGCATTCAGGGTGCTCTCTAGGCACCTCTGCAGTCTCAGTCTCTGCAGCAAGCAAAAGGTCTACGTCAAAAGCTTAATTTTATTATTGATCTCTAAGTGGTAACAGGCCTGCAGACAAGGCAGGGTACTGTCTGCCTCACATCTGACATGATGCGTTGTGGTTTTCTCCTCCATCTCAAATACACCTCAAATACACAGTTCACAGCATCTTTAAGCTCTGCACCTCCTGTGCCTGGATCCTGTCCTTAGTGCCTCCCTGGAGCAGCTGAGCTGGATAACTGAACCATGCTGGGCTGAAGTCCTCAGCCAGAGCCTTCCTGTGGCTTCCTGATGTCGCTGACATCCTGCGAACAATCTCCTAAGTGCCCTGCTGCAGTACTTCTGCTGCAGGCACTGATCCTTCTTCCTCTCTCCTCCCTCAGCAGCAGAGATGCTGCGGAGGAATAACACACAACAAACAGCTTGACTCAGGCACACCTTTAGCCTCTGTATTCAGCAATAAGCCCTGCATTTTCACATTGGCTTAAAGAGAAATGATTTCCATAGCAACAGTGAGGATATGTGGGATAGTATGAATACTGCCTCAGATAGCATATAAAGCACCTTCTAATGAAATAACTGACTGCACAGGCACTGGAAAAATGCTCACAATTGATGATGTGGAGGAAGTGTTGTATAATTTTTTTTCTTTAGAGCAAAAAATATTCCTGTTTTTTTTCAGAGATTACTTTAAAAAAAACAAAAACAAAAAACTTGGCTGTAGGGGCTGAAGGAGTTGTAGTTTTTTTCTGTCAGCTGTTAGTGAATGCAGCTGGTGTAAGATCTGATGTGATCATCTGTTCAGCAGCACAGTGGCGATCTTGGTGAAGATCTAAAGGAGTCACCCAAGGCAGGCACTGAGGGGGAAGAAATGACAGCTCAGTTGGCTGTAGGGTGGGAAGCAGGCTGGGCTGCAGCCTCTAAATACAAGGCTGTATGGTTATTGCTGGTGGGCAGGCTCTCTGCTGCTGGGAGACAGGGAAGCAGTGCTTGAGGATGCAGAGAAAAAAGACAGGGAACATCATGGAAAAAACACTTGGGTTTTTGTTTACATGCACGTCTCTTGCACTTGTTGCTGCTGTCCTCCTGCTTCTTTCTGTATTTTTTGCTATTTCATTGTTCTTACTGACATAGTCCACGCATACAAAGCAGCCTGGTGTCAGGACACCTTAGCCATACTTCTCTGGGGAAGAAAAGCAAACAAGCTCATTATGTTCTGTGGGTTCAGGTGTGTTACCACCCCAGGAGGGTTGGTCCTACCTGCTCCTCTCAAAGCTCCAGGGAGATGCATCCCTGGGCAAGAAGAAGGTACGGTGTGCCAGCAGTGGTTACCTGGATACATGGCTGTGTCTGCCTGAGTGGCAGGGGAGTGGGAGGAATTGCTTCAGCTTATTATAGGTGGAATGAATAAGAGTAACTGTGCTGATTTCATCGTTTCCTTACTAAGAAGGCACCTAATCAACTGTGTGCTGCACTGCAGCACAAGTACCTTCAAAATAAGCAGTTCTGGATGGGTGGAATGTCAAGTTTCAGATTGTTGATTAACCTGTTAGCTGTCCCAGACATTAATGAATTTAACTGTTAGCATCTGGCTCTAGCATGGGATTCAGGAATTCTACAGGAGAAATCTTTTCATATGCTATGAAATTCCTGCACCTTCCACAAAAACACCTGGGTGGGTTTGCACAGCCTATCTTCCTTGACCTTTTTTCTACTTTTATAAAATGATTGCTCCACACAGAACTTATTCATTTAAACAGCTGTCCAACATCCTCTTCCCACCTGCCTGAAGACTGAGTCCTGCCACTTTCAACCTAGCACCAATAGTGAGATATAGGAACATCCTGAATAGAGAGGTAAAGGATGATGTGCTCATTTCCATCTGCTTGGTACTTGAATGGTGAAGGTGTGTGTGGGGAACAGCTGCACCTGGCTGTGGGCTCTGTTTAGAGGTCTGCCTGTAAAGCAGCAGCTGAAGAACAAGCTGGACTTGGTTTCCAACCCCCCTTCAGGAAGGCATGTGCTCTGTTCCTGGCCCTTGTGCTGGAAAAGGATCCCAGACTTTTCTTCACCTGGGGAAAAAGAAGCGGGGCTCCCAAAAGCAGGTGCTGGATTTCTTCACTGAGTGTTACTGGTGAAGGTGAGCACTGTGTGCTGAGATCAGTGATGATGAGCTATTCCACCTCAGTTGCTGCTGTGGGGTTTGGATCTTAGGAACAAAGAGCTATTTTCTTCTAATGAGTATCCTGTGCTCCCAGATTATGCCTTAAGATTTAACAGTCTGAGTGTGACCTTAGCAGGTTTACACATACCCTAGGGCAGGAGGGTCTGGACTTCCTGTCTGCCCTGAGCATCTTCATACCCTAGGTGCTGGCATATGAGGAACGCAGCTCTGGGGGCACCTTGGCTGGTGCAGCATGGCTGAATCACCCCTCAGTAATGCAGGCTGCCTCTATCTGGAATCAGGTTATTGTCCTGTAAGCATGAGTTCATCTTATAACTTGAAATAAAAATGTAAAAGATGAGCCAGAATACTGCATGCACTGGTGGAAGCCTTGCTTCCTTCTTGAAGGAAGGCATCTCTTCAAGAAAGCTCTTATGGGAGTAAGTCTCACTTCTCTGTATATCTAAAGGCCAAATCCTAAACTTGGCAGTAGGTACTGATCCAGAGGCACTTCAGATTTCTCCAGGGAGACCAAAGACTGATAGGATGAATAGTCTCCATATACTATCCGTGTTTCTTTTTACAGATGTGGAGCTGTACTCAGAAAAGCTTATCCAGAGGTATAGATAGAGATCTTTTGCTGGTGCCTCTGAAAGCAGCTCTGTGCAAATGAGCTCCAACTGGAATCATTGACTTCAGAAAACCAGTGTTGGAAGCTGCTTTGTTTTATTCCATGCATTGACTCTTCATAAAAATGCAATGGGTCTGTGTACAGATTATAAAATACTTTTCTAGAAACAAAAGAACCAATTGTGAATCTATAATGTCAGATGGCATTGCCAGCGTGTATGCTGAACAGGGAGCCTGTGGTGAAATTTGGTGTTCTTGAAGCAGTAAAGAGCAATGTGATCTTCCACCTACCCTCTAAGACAGTAATGCAAGTGACTCAGCTTCAAAGTACTGGTAACAAGCAGTAGATATCTTTAAATTGTGCATTTTCCCCTCTTTTTCTTTTTTTTAAAAAAGACTTAAATATAGCTTTAGATTGATCAGATATTGGCTCCTGAAATAAGTGCTCCAAGGTTCATGCTAAATATGCTCTGTGAAAAGAAAATATCCTTTACAACAGACTCCATTGCTCTGCCATCTTTCTGTAAAGCAGAAGTGAACATGCAAACAAGCAAGCTGCCTATCCAGAGGCCGCAGGGTGATGCTGTAGCAGAAATGGGAAGACAAGGCTTCCTGCCTTAACTGAGTGCTCACATCTCAGTTGTTTCTAAGCCAAAATCATTGCTTTGAGATCTTGCAGTGGAGAACTGTGTAGTAGGGTGGGATATTGAACTGTTATGAAGTGACATTAGGAAATAAAGACCCTCTTCATTCCACTTCTGCCTTCCTCAGACACTGCATACCTGCAGGAGCTTCTATAAAAATGATCTGATGATGTGCTTACCTGAAACAAACAGGCAAAAAGCTGCTTAGAAGGCACTGGGGCAGATGAAGTTGAATGATTAAGGGGCCAAATAGGAAATGTTTGAGATATTTAGGCAGGTCTGGTGCACCCACTGGTGAGGGCTACCCCCCCTGCAGGGGAATGCAGAAACGTTGTGGTGGGGGAGAAGTGGATGTGATAAGCGGCAGAAGCACTAATGTGCGTGGTCTGGTCAGAGATCATTGTGAACATCAAGTAACTAATCTCATGTTCGGTTGTCTTTTCCCTCCCCAAGGTGAATCTGGACCCTTCAAGCAGATCCTGAACCCATCTTCAGCTTTGAGAAGCTCTGGCTTTCATTTGACAGGGCCTTGCCAGCTTTGGCTTTAGGCCAGGAAATCCTGCAGGCCCTTTCTTGAATGCAAGCAGTATTGCTTGCTAGTTCAATCATCTGCCACTGCAGGTTGTGCCTGCAGATAGCTGTTCAGATTCAATCGTTTGCAGGAAAATGCCTTAAAAGGGATCTTTTGAAGAGCTGAGTTAGTGCCCTTCGGTGCCGCTGTGTGAAGTGAAAGATGGCACCAAGGGCTTTAGGGGGAGGGCAGTTTGACTTGAAAACACTTAGCAAGTGAAAACTTCATTCTCTCTGTGAGAGGAGAAGATGCTGAAAGCTGAGGAATCAAGGGAATTTTTAGTAGCAGTGCTTAAATGCTCTTGTCTCCCAGCACTGGGGATCAGGCCAGATCTGCTGATGTTGTCTGCCTAAGGACAGAACTTGAAGTCCTGCCCCTGCTGGGCTCTGTGGAGCTTTCTGGAGGGGAGTATGGGCCTGAAGCCCCGTGTCCTAGGCTGCTGAGCAAGAGGGAGAGGAGCTCCTGCTAACACCTGCTGGAAAACTGCTCAGGCTTTCTCAGTGTTCCAGTCAGCTGTGACAGAGCTTGGTTAGGAACCTTAGGAATTAGAAGCTGTTCAACCTTGCCATATGGTAAAGCAACAGCCCTCTTGTGAGCAGTCTTGAGTACTCCATAGCAAGAGAGGCCTCTCCAACAGCAGCTCTGCAAGCATGGGAGCATCTCACTGCATCCACACTTGACATTGTTAATCCTTCTGCACTCCCTCATTATTTACAGGCAAAACTCTCAGTAGTTCATCTTTTGTTTCAGATATTAAAAGTGACACCACACATGCCTAATAGGAACAGATGCTGATACCTTTGTTTTGTTCTCAAGGAGTGTACCTGCTTCATATAACATTGCACAGCTGAACACCTCACATGCAGCTGCTGTTGGCAGTGCTCTGCCTTTTGCCTGGGCAGCTCTGTGCAGCACCACTGTTTCCCCTGGGCTCCAAAAGCTGTGGGGCTGTTACCAGTCTGCAAGCAGCAGACTGGCACTGCCCTGCACAGATGTGGTTTCTGTTGTGCTGCTTACCTGGCTGTGTACACCTAGGCTGCTGGAGGCTCCAGCACAGCTGTATCTTTGCCACAGAGCAGCTGTGTCTGTAGTCAACACAGAACTGGGATTTTTTGTTCTCGTGGTTAAACTGTCTCTGCGCTGGTGTCCTGAGGAGTTATTGGTCAAGTCTCCCATGGTCAGTAAGCATACTTCAACATGCAGGTTTGTAAAGGAGATTCATCTTATCTGGGACCGTCTCCAACATGCTGAAACAATTCTTCCACAAACTAAAGAACATAGCAACTTTTGACAAAACAAGCCAATAATGAGGCATGCATCTTCCTGTTTAAACACAAACGTAGTAGTATGCATGTTCCTGGGGGGAGGGATCTACCAAAACAAGGGATTCTCCCTCACATATCTGGAGAGGAGATGAGAGCAAACAGCATACATCAGACTTCAACTGTGCTTTCTGATGCCAGGCTGGAAGGCACTCAGCTGGTAAGCTGGGTGTAGGAGCCTAGACAGAATAGAGCTGAAGAGATTTCCATGGATCAATGCTCTTTGGTTACTAGGGCATTAAGCTGTCTGCTTCAGTCTTCTTAAATATTCAATAAAAAGAGAATATAACAGTTGATCCAGCTCTGAAGTTGCTCTTGGAAGTTAAATAAGGTTGCTTAGGGGTGTCTTGATCTTCTTAGGTGGACATGGAGAGTACCTATATCAAGGGCGTTGGTTGTACAAAGCACAACTTCAAGCAATACTTCAGGGTGAGCAGTTTGTTTTTCTTTACTGAAAGAAAACACTTATCTACACTTAAATGAGTTTTGAGTGTGGCAAAAGAAAAGTGGAGAGGAGAAAACGTTACTGCTGAAAACTATGGTCAACAGGTATTTAAAATAGGGGTAAGGAGAAGAATATTAGATGTCAGAAAAGTCATCTTGATACTCGTAGTGGAAGTGGGGGGTAGAATTCAGGTTCCCTCTAATTTGTTTTAAGGCCTAGTGACTCATTGTCTTGCTTATCAAGGATGAATCATTTCAAGCAATGAAATGGCTGTGAAAAGATGGGAAACTTTTTGGAAAATATTTACCTTAGTCTTCATTGATTTGGAACTGTTGATCACCTTGTTCCTTCTGTTCTTTCATTTCATGATATTACACTGGTTTTCATAACCTAGTACAGACTAGATGTGATGGGCAGGGGAAACAGTGCCACTAAGACATCTGTCTGGATAGTAGAGAAATCATAAAGACTTGTGCAGAGTGGCTCATAAAATATTGGTGGGGAAATAATAATAGTTCCCTTAAAATTAAAACTAACTTAATAAAAATAAAGCAACCATTTTCCATGCCGATGTCTGTCTTGGAACAAATCTCCTTGGGATTTTTTCTCATTTTTCTAGAGATGCTCTTTAGAGCTTAAGAGTTTACTGTGACTTGCAGTGTGCAAAGCATTGTTAACTTTCCAAAACACTTCTTCCTAGACTTTCTTGCACCAGTATCAGATGTCCCATAACAAAGCAAACTTGTGCATCTATACTGAACTCTTCCAATTTGCTGTAGCTTATTATTGCTAAATTTATGGCAGCCATTATCAGGCTTTCCCTGTGAAACACTAGGGCATGGGAGTCCAACCTTTTGGCTTGCCTGACCTGCATTGAGTTAAGAATTGTCTTGGGCCGCATATGAAATACAATGTACATAACTAACAACTTTTAGATTTTTTTTTTTATTAAAGCATAAAAAGAGCAACGAAAACACGAGTAGTGGGATATTTGACCTTGTTTTTGTGAAACTAATGCATCAGTCTGGTTCAATGCCCCAAGGGCTGGGCTGTTTGGCAGGGAACAGCTGTTGCCATGAAGGATCAGTGGCAGCAGGAGGTGGGCCAGGCCATATGAGGTCTGTGGGTTGGACGTGTCTGGCTTGTTGAGAAGATCAGGGTGGTTCCCTGTGTAGTCCACGGAAAACCACAGTGGAGCAAATATTCATGTGCAGCCCATGTAGGATCTGACATTGGAGCAACTGAATGGTCCTTGAAAGAATCTGAAGCCTGTGGAGAGCTCATGCAGAAGCAGGTTCCTGGCAGAACTACAGCCTGTGGAGAAGAGCTGTACCAGATCAGGTGGTCTGACAGGAACTGTGGACCATGGGGGATCCATTCTGAAGCAGTGTGTTCTCGAAGGACTCTTGTTGAGCAGTGCTTGAGGAGCTGCAGTCTCTGGGAAGGACCCACACTGGAGCAGTTCATGGAGGACTGTATCCTGTGGCAAGAGCCCTTTGGAGCAGGGGAAGAGTGAGGAGAAAGGTGCAGCAGAGAGAAAACATTATGGAATGACTGCCTCCCCATTCTCTATCACTTCTTCAGAATAGAGATGTGGTTTATTCCTTTCTAGGCAATGGCAGCTGGAGTTTAACCCAAGATCCCAGAAAAAAACAAGAAAACTGTGTTGGATTTTGGAAGTTTCAAAATACTTAACATAGTGAAAAGGGATGTGCTTTGACACTGTGCTCGGTTCAGTAAAACTTATGCATTCTGTATCTTAAAGATGAAGTGTGATTCCTAGAGTAGTTTAGGAAGACAATGTTCTTCAAAGCCTGCAGTATCAGTTCTTGGAAAATTATGCTGTATATTCGGTTTGCTATAATTTCTTTTCTTCTGAAGGCCTTTGGGGCCAAACTAAAAAGGAGGATTAAGACAGATACTGTTTTTTTCCTCTCAAAAAGCCAAACCTGAACCCTAACTCAGATACATATCACCTCTTTAAACCAGCACTTTTCACAAAAAAAAAAACTGTGCATGTGCTGCTTGCACCTACAGCATCCTGGAAGGCCGCAGTGGAGGAGAAATGTCAGTAAGTCTTCCCCTGTGGCAGTAAGCTCTGGTGGGAAAGCATTCAGCACCAAAGTGAGGAATTGCCTCAGTGGGTTTGAAGGGAATTCAAGCCAGTGAGGTGCTGTCGATGCTCCATGTAGCAGAAGTGTGGTGTGGCAGGGGTGGGCTCAGGAGCAGCCACATGACACCCTAGTGTATACAAGATGCCTGATCCTTGGAGAGTGCGGCAGGGAGGATGCTGCTCCCTTGATGACATGGCAGCAGGGGGTAGGCTGCAGTACAGGTTGTACTGTGCTGCACAAGGACTGTGGGTTGAACATGCCTGCACTAGGGGGATTATCACCCCCTCTGACTACAGCAGTAATTGTTGGTTTTGTAATAAGGCCCTCTTGCTAATTATCATTTGAATAGGGTATGGTATTAAACTTCTGACACTAGTAATAAAAACAACTTGCAGGCTCTTGTCCCCAGTTATTGGCCACTAAGTAAGAAAGGATACAACTTCTTGCTGCCCACCTTAACAAGGTGCTTCAGGGTCAATCCCAGTATTGCCAGTTGCAGGATAAGCCAGTAGTTTTTTCAGATCAGGTGAGAAGTCCATCCTGCGGTACTGACATGAAGATACCAGTGTCCAGTTCAAGGCAGATGGAAACTTGGCAACTGCTGTTAGTCTGAAATGGAAAGAGTCACAATCATGCCATAGAACTTTCACAGACCTACATCTGTAGGCTGCTCTTACCCTGTTTAAACCATCTTTCATTTTAAGACAATTTTATCATTCATGTAAACAAGTCCTACTCCTTGGCTTTTCCTACCACTTTCTTTACTTATTTCTTGTATATTAGAGAGAAGGTGCTGAATTTCCCTCCTTCTATTCCAAATATTTTTTCATTTTCCTACTCATCTTAAAATAATCCTGAGGCTAAACCTTCCCTGAAGGTTCTAGTTTTCAAATTTCCAATAACTAAGTTCACCTGACGTGATCTTATTCTTCTTTCTGTACCTCTATTACCCACGTTTTAGGTCCTGCTGCTGTGCAGATGGCAATTTCCCTTTGTTCAGTTTCCACTTTCCCCTCTGCCTATGGTGTATTTCATATAGCACCCAGACAGCTATTCATCCCTCTTTGATCTGTGCTAAACCTCAGAGCCTTAATGTTATCATCTTTCTACCTCCGTTCCTTTCAAAGCTAAATCCAAATCACAATTTCAACTAAGCTACTTCTATGACCAAAAAATACGGAACTAGGTACTTCTCTCTTCCTGCAGCCCCTCAGACCTTCAGTATTCACAAAGCTGTTTATCTCTGGGGGATGCCTGGTAGCAGAGCCTCCTGTGTGCCCTGACCCCAGAGCCCCTTGGTGCCACCAGGAACCCAGTACTGTGGAGCTTGCCCACCAGTGCTCAAGGTGGTCAGGAGGGTTTTCAGCCTTCTGTCTCTTTCCATGGGGGAGAATTGCTATGGTTTTCTTTTTGTGCGTTCACTGATGGGATCTTCTATTTCTGTCTTGGTCTACAGGTATTAACATCTTCCTCCTGCTTCTGTGAACTTGCATTTTTTTTTTCTTTCAGTGTGTTTTTTGTTGTTCACAATCCTGTGAACACCTTTCAGGGAACATATAGGAGTAGTACTAAGGATTTTCTGATGCACCAACATTCCATACAAAAACCTAATAAAATTAATTTCACTCTTTCATGGAAAATTGCTCTCTCAATTTCTCACCTGATTACAGAAACAGAGTGGCAAGCAGCTGCTGATGACGACATTTTTTTTTTTCTGTCTGAGAGAAACATGTTCAAAACTCTTCTCAGAATAGAAAGTGGTAAAGCAGTGAATGCATATGTGGTGTTCCAGGTGAGTTCTTGATTCTCTGGATTATTCCAAGATATAAACTACGCATCCATTTATCAAGAAGTTTCCTCTGTTCCTTCAGTCTCCAGAGCTTTATATAACAAAATACTTTCTTTCTATATAACAAAATACTTTCTTTCCATAAAACTCTATTAACCTTATTCTGAGTTTCTATTTTTGAATTGCATATTTGATTTGTCATGTGTGGGGGCTTGCTTAGGGAGCTCTCAGTAGGCACTTGTTAAATCTGTTTTCAGATTACTAAATCCTGTTTTATAAGAGCATGTTCATGTAGCCAGGGGCCATATGGATACCTAGATAAACGCTCACATGGATAAACAGCTTCTAATAGCTCTCTGTGGAAACAACAGTTACCTTTCTGCCAAGGGAAAGTATTGCAATAAACATGAAATACTAAAATATCAACAATTGGAAGTACTTCTATCCATTAAAAATACTTTTGTAGAGATAAGACAAAATGTGAAATGTTCTAATGTCACTTACACGTGATGCATGGCATTCATTCTTTGAAAGTTGATAAGAGATGCCAGCAAGCTCAGAAATATGAGGCAAGTAGTTGCATCCACTGATATATTCTTGGATATTTGCTGCAGCAGCATACTCAGTGATCCCTGCTTAGCGAAGGAGCAGAGTTTTTTCCCAGCTGGGGACATGGCTTCCATAAATTCAGCCCCAAAATTGAGAAGACCCCCCCCCCCCTTTGTTTTGAGCCCCCCTTCTATCAGAACCGTAAGCAAAAAGATGAGTGTTAAGCAGATGTTCCACTTAAGATGCTGTATGAATTTGTAGAGACGAGCAGACAAGAACTGATTACAGTGGGAAATTTAAAAGAAAATGGAGATGCCTAAAACTTCTGACATAGTCCTGAAAATAAAATACATCTTGCATCTTCTCCTGCTGCAGCTGCATCCCCTATCTACCTCATTCTTTGTTTTATGTCTTAGAGGAGAAGAGGGAGCATAAACTAAGAAACCTCAAACTCATGCTTTGCCAAACTAAATCTCACTTGGCTGCTTGTGATGTCTCCCTGGACCCTGCCTCCCTGCAAACACTTTTCCTGTGCTGTTTCAGTCCCTGCCTCTGCTACACTCCTGTTAACACATCCATGTCAAGTCCCAGACTGTTTAATTTGCTCCCACTTGAATCTGCTGCATCTGATGACCATGCCTGCCTTCACCAAGGAGTAACCTGGGACAGCTGGGTAAGTCCCTTTAGCAAAAGGCCTTGGGCACTGCAGCAGGAGTTCTGGCTAGAAGAATACAAACAAATGACTGTTGTGCTGTGGTGATCTGTGCTGTTTAAGCAGTTCGCTCATCCAGTACCTCAACAAAAAGTGAAACAATTATAGATGTGAACTTATTCTAATGAATTCATGCTGATGATCTCTGCTTATTGTTCTTACATTGTTGCTTGACAAGGTGCAGAGGAATGAGAGGAAAGGACTTCAGGCAGAGGAAGGAACGGCCTTCCAGGGCACAGTGGGCTGTCTTAGCAACAGTCTGTGAAATAATAATGCAGCAACCTGCAGGCAATGCTGCTTTGAAAGAGCAGCAGGACTTGCAGCCTCTGAATGCCAGTTGCTGAGCTGCTGGGAAAGGTGGCATTTACTGTGCCTTCTGCCTACGATGGCTGTGACATAAAGGGGCCAGGCAAACCTCTGATTTGTGCTGGGCACTCCACCACGGGATGACAAAGCAGAATCAGGGCACTGGAGTCACAGGAATGCCAGTTTCTCATGCAAGGACTGTGACTTTGCTCAGATGCATTGCTCACTCCTGTGAACATGTGTTTGCAGGATCGTGGCGTGGGCTGGTAGTAAGGATGTAAGGTTACTCTTTCATCTCATGTAAAACAACTTCACATACGGCTTCTGCATCTATTTGAAGGAGATGGTCCTTATATGAGCAAAAATAGTTACTACATTCCCATGCTGTCCTTCCAAAACACGTAGTGTCCTCCAGAGGTGTCTGCATGTGCTTCTGTCTTGTGCTGTCTCCTTGATCCAAGAATTCCTCCTCACTGTTATAATAGATAAGCAGATTTCTCATTGAGTAGATCTCAAGCTAACAAACAAGTCACAGGGCATGCACCAGAAGGCAGTTCCTGGGATGTGAGTGGGACAGTAAGTGGGGAACTGGAGCTTGCAGCAGCCCCTTCCCTTAAAGCAGCTCTGGCTGGATGGGGGAACTTCACCTAACTCCCAACAGTGCTTTCATAAAATGGATTTACAGCCATGTTATTTTTAGTGTGTTATGACACTGCAGGCTTGTGTTGATTACCCCCACCCTGAAACTGAAGCTAGAAGGAAGATGCAAATCAGGCTCTTGTGACCTGTCGTTTCAATTCTAAAGCTTGCTACTACTTAAATTCATTTCTGTATTGCTCTTGTTTTTCTGCAGCTATTCTAACACCTACATTTAATGCCAGGAATGTACACTGAAACAGTGACTTGAAATACGTATTTCAGAATCTGGGTAGAAAATAAATAATGAAACTGTAATCATGGGTAGTTTCATTAGGAAAGATGATGTGAAGTGTTGCTTGTCTGCGACAGCTGGGAATTCATCTGTTGGTAATGTCTAATACAAAATGCAGCTTGTGTTGTTATCTATTTTTCGTGTTTGAAACTGAGGTGGAAAGGGAGAGGAAAGAGCAATAATCTGGGTAACTTCTTAAATTGATAAATGGTAGCCCAACTGATGTCTTCTCTCCTCTCCTCTCTAAAAGACAAAGGCTGCAGAGGGAGAGGGAGTGTATTTAAACCATCCTAGTTTCAGCAGAAATCAGGAAGTCTGCCACCTCAAAATAAGATTTGAATTTTTTGGGGGGGGGAGGGAAGGGGAGAAGCAGGAAATTTCAGCGCTGGTTGCTTTCGTTTTCTTTAAATTTCAGATTTGCAAGCATTTTTCTTTTTTTCTTCAAAACCAGATTTCTTTCATTCTTCCACGTGATCCAGCACTTGAAGCACAAGTAAAAACATTTTAAGAGGTAAAAGTACAAACAGAAGAGATGTCCATTTCAACGTTTTGATTTGTCTGAAAACTGTTATGCAGTCACACTGCACTTAGTTGCTCTTGGGCCAATAGGCAAAGGCATGCTTTTCTTTGGTGCCAGTTAGTACCTCTGTTTACTGCTTGCAACAAAAACATGAAACAAGAACAGACAGAAGATACAGAAGTTGCAATGAAATTACCAATTCAACAGGTGTCTCATTTATGTAGAATTGAGTTTTCTTAAAATTCTTGCTAGATCTACAAGTTGGGGTGAGAATAGTATCTGAATCTGCTATCAAAAGCATCATCATGGTTTTCCAAGTCAGAATAATTCCTGCTCATCCTACTTTAATTTGCTTTTAAAAACCCTCAATAATGTGTGACAGCACCAGCACAATTTCTTCTCAGTGACTAAGATTCTCTGGCTCTCTAACTTTGTTTTCAATGTTAAGTAGCTTTTTCTATTCCAAAGCTGCATTTTAATAAAATTCTTTTATCTTTACAGTTGAACGAGTGCATGGCTTTTACAGACAGACTTAATTGAGAGGGTAAAAATCCAGACAAACCAGTAACTTTAGGAATTACTAAATTAGCATCCTAATTCTGAAGGGTTAGGCTTCTAATGGTTATGGGATTTTGTTTGGTTCCTTGATGGGTTTTGTTTCTACCAATAAAACTTTGGTGAAAAAGGAGGGTATCTTTTTTCCACAACGCATTATAGAGGAAATGACCTGCTTGAGACGTGTTAACCCTACTTGGAAAGCTCTTTTATCTTTGATAAATGATTACCCAAACATTTATTCTTTATTCAGCTCTTCAGGTGTTAATGGCAATGGAGGAATACTTGGACTTTGAAGGCCCATGCAGCTGGAACATGTTCTGTACATTGGATCACTTAAATTTACATTCTTAAATTGCACGTTGAGGATTTTCATGTTAATTTATGTAGTTTCTCTAATTGAGCCTATGAACCATTCCTCTCTGAGCATCAACAAAACTCCTCAAAGCTCTGCATCTAGAAATACGCCAGGGGAGTAGGCAGCAATTAGAGCTGCCTATCTAAGTTGGGGCTTTGGGATCATTGGCTAAACTGGAATATCAAAGAGAAACGTTGGGTTGACTCAAAGTGGAGTTCTCTTGATTTGTTTGCTCAGTAAAATAAGGAAGATCTCCTTACAGGTTAGCAATTTTCAAAACAAATGGCAGCTACATGTTAAAATACTTTTCTGTTTTTCCTTCTTGGCTGCTATTATGCCCCATTAGGGCCCAAAAGAGGACGAGATGCTTTCAAAAAGTGGCACAGAAGGTCTTGGTACCTCATGTGCAAGCTGGGGATGGAGGCTGTGCAGCTCCTATCTGTAGCCCTTGTAAAGGTCTCAGCCCCCTTGCTGCGTGCTCCATAAAGCGCTCTTCTCAGTGTTTTTAGGACAACAGAAGTGTCTGAGTTCATATGCATGTGGATTTTGCTGTGGAAGTGGTTGTTTGTTTCAATCAGAGCTAGCTTTTATCTAACAGCAAGGCTTTGTGCATTCATTAGAATTGCTGCCAAATTTGTAAAACAAGTGATTTGATAATTTTTCTTGTATTCCGATAAGGACTGTGAAACAAGATAATGTGAGAAAACAAGACTTCCTTCAATGCTGAATTGTATACATGGAGTATTTGACTTAATGGATTCATTGAAATACTTAATTTTTAGCCTTGCTCATTTAGAAATGTCTCACAGAATTTTTGTTGAACTCTCACAATTTTAGGTAGGAATCCTATGAATTACATCTTATGTCAGAATATTTTAGCAGTTACAAAAATACGGATAAAATAGAAAAAATTGAACAGTTTGTTCCATAAATCCACTAAGTAAAAGCATTGTTTGGTTTCCTGTTTAAGATCTTTTTTTGAAGTCTTAAAATGTACTTTATATTTTTATGAAAGCCCCTTCAGCAGAGGCTTACCATTGATGTTAGAGAGGACGAATTCTAAGCTGCCATATGGAAGTGCTGCAAAGCAGCCTGGATATCTAAAAGCAACCTTTAACTTCACTGTTCTGGTAACTTAAACCCCAGCTGGGTCATCAGCTCGTAGCTTACCTACTCACAGTTCATCCAGCCATGCCAAGGTGCCACCTCTTGTCCTCCTGGCTCCACAGTGTTCCTGCTCATCACACCCAAAACTCAGCTTCTTCCCTCAGCTTTGATCTCATCTCCTTTTCTCATTTAGATTGAAAGCACCTGAAATGCAAGTTCACCCAAGCACTCTAGGCTCTGTCAACTGAGTAATATCTTTTCAGATTCAAGCCTCTGAGTAAGGTGCTTTGAAACCCATGGTCTAGACTTATAAACTCATCATACAGATCTCATCTCCTGATAGATCAGCTCTTAGCTTCGCATGTTCCTAGTTTTGTGAAATAATAGTCCCTGAGCTCCCCCTAATAAGAGAGTTGTGCTTTAAATACTTGCTGGCCAACCTATTTTCCTTTCCACTTAGTTGTGGGAAACAAAGCTGCATACACCTGGTGGGACACGGGAATTTCAAGGCTGAAGATGACACGACGCATTTTCTGCTGTAGGCAGCAGAAAAAAAATCTGTATTTTTAAACTGTTAAGTTGACCTCGGAGGAAAATGAGATACCATGCAAGTATTAGCTATAAGGATAAGGGGAGGGTGGCATTTTGTTTGGCAACCAACTACTCTAGTGAACTACTTCAGAAAAGGATGCAAGAATTACAGTCCGAGGTTAATGAGATGCTAGCAGCTTCTCCTTGTTTACCACAGCAGTGTCTGGGAGTATATATCCTTCACAGGCACAACAGACAGATGTCTCTCTCCACTATCATGAAGATCAGCCTGATACGTGACCATTCTTTTTCCCCTAAAGAACAAAACAGGAGAGGTCCTTTGGAGACAGGTTTGTAATAACATCCTGCAAGGCATGAGGTCTCCTGGATGCTTGCTGTCCTGCTCAGCGCTTTCTGCTGAACACTTTCCCCACCCATTAATGTGCTGACACTAAATGGAGATATGTTAATGTTTGTTGCCAACCAACTGCATCAGGTTTTATTTAATTTGTGGCATAGCTTTGGTAATGTAATTAAAATGTGCTATGCTCATTAGAAGAAAGGAAAGGTTTGTTGTACAAAAGACTAATTAGATTACTTATACCTTCAATGTCAAGAGCTTTTGAAATCAAACCAATGACTACGTATAATTCATGAAAAGCTTGTTTTTCTTCAACAGGTAGTTACTAATTCAGAACATAGCCGCACAATGGATTGTGATGTACCTTTTGAGGAGCTTATAGTTCCTCCTTTGTGAATTAAAGGAACAAATTAGGGTTTGTCAGTTTAAAAACCGGAGACAGAAAGGACCACAGGGAAGAAACTAGATCACTTGCTCCACAAATCATAAAATTGTTCAATGGTTTAGGTTGGAAGGGACCACAAAGATCATCTAGTTTCAACCCCTCCACTGTGGACAGGGTTGCCACCCGCTAGATCAAGAAAAAGCAGGAGTATTTATGTATGCAAAGCAGGAGAAACTATATTCCTAAACCCCTTAAAACCCTAGTGATATGCTTGCTGGTACTTGCACTCTCTACCACTCCTCTTAAACTCATGACTGCATATACTGTGTGGTGCCTACAGAACCTATTAAAGGCTCTATTAATAATGACTTCTGCCCCCTTGGGCTGTGAATTGCCAGTTCTGTGATCTGAGATAAACAAAACCCCTTCTGTCCAGTGCGTTCCTGCCACGGTGATCAGACGCAGCCTTGATGTTTCTACCAGCACTCTGAACAGCCCATGCCATATGGACTTATTTAGCTTAATAATAATTAAAAAAAAAGCACATATAGTTGAGATGTCATAGAAAAAAACACTGAAGCTATTACCTTAGAATGTTTCCTATTGAAACAGTGGAAGATTTCCATCCTGATGTTAATTGCATAATTAAAATTTGACTCAGCTATTGAGTTTTATGGCAGTTCAATCTGACAAGGCGAGCAGAAAGACAGAGCTCAGTGATCAGAGACATAAATCACACAGAAGATGCCTACTCAGTCGTGTAACTCCACAGCAGTTCTGGCTTCTGGGAATGCAGTGAAGGAGCCCTAGCGATACATTGTCTGATGACCAGAAGAAGACTGAAGAAGCTCTGGGCCAGATCTAGTGCAGCTATGGTGCTTTAAGGCAATTGGTTTATGTCACCCTATGTTAGAGGATTTAATCCTTCATGATTGGATGACATCATATTATAAAAGCATTTTGAGATGTGTATTTTTTTTTTTTTGAAATGTTTTCTCCCTTCCTCACTCACCCTTAAACAGTAGGAAAGAAGGAAATAGCAATGTTACCTGGCATATTTCTTAAGTTTTTATTTTTTATTCCTCAGAATTCAAGGTGTGTTAAAACTGCCTTTCTGCTGGCCCTGGGATACACGGCTCTGGCATTTGCCCAGGCCTTGGCCTGGCTGGAGAACGTGCTCCTGTTGAAACACTCCTGCCCCTGCTCCGTCCCTCCTGGCCAGCGGTGCAGCAACATTCCTTGGGATCAGGCTACTCTTTGGTTTGGGGAGCTTCTTGAATCAGAGGTAAAAATAAGATACTGAAACCTTTTGAGATCACTGTAATATGCTTCACAGCATCACAAGACTGGCAATCCCTGAACTTCCAGGCAGAGCCCTGTGGATGCTAAACTGTGCTCAGGCCCATTGCACAGAGCAGCAGGCCCGGGCTCTGCCTCCTGGAGGGTGACTGACAGGGTCTTCTTGGGGACAGGGAAAGAAAAAGGGGGAGATGCTGCAGTGGAGAACAGATGTCAGAGAATTATTAAAGATGCAGTTAGTGAATGGTTACGTGCAAAGTGTCTCTGTTGTTGCCCTGAACTACAAGGAAAAGCTGTCTTCTGTTGATTTGCTCAGTGCATGTCCTAGTTATACATACTGTGTGCTAAGGGGTCGGAGTTTGAGCCAGCATTTGGCAGCTCCAGAAATCAAAGACTTAGCACTTCAACTCATTTGCAAGCACCTTATAATGAGCTTTGAGAATTTCTTGAGTTGTTTTCATAAGGAGTTCTGTAGTCCACATGTATTAGGGCAGTGTAAATGACAGATGAATCAAAGCCTTACTCAGTCTCTTTCGAACCTGAAGAAGCATAGTCTGACTTGACTGCATGTGTTCTTCTGAAATTAATTACAGCTTTATTTTTACAAGTCTGAGTGAAAGTTTGTTTACTACTCATCATGGCAAGGGTGAAAATCGTCTTAAGCAATATGGATCAGCGAGTTCAGCACTTCCTGGATCCTATAAGAAATCTCAAGGATGAGAACATGGGTCCTTTCTCTTCTGTCCTCATATCTGAGGACGGTAACTAAAATCCTGAAGCAGGCAGAAAACTCTCTGCAGAGCTGATATTCTTCCCTGTGAAGAGAGGAGATGTGTCTGGTAAGCCAAAGGCAACAGAGCCAAACCAGATCATCGCTGAAGTGTGCTTCAAGGCTGTGTATGAGCCTTCAGACTGCATAGATTAAATACTGATGTGGTTTTCTTCTCATTGGCCTTAAAAATAATCTTGAGATGCTTTTCAAAACAGTGTCTGAAATGTATCTAATATTGGCCTAACTCCCCATGTTGTCAGTAGGAGCTCCAGGTCACAAAGCGGCCACCTCACCTGCATGACCGCCTGTGATGAGGAAGAACAGTCCTACTGGGGAGTGAGGTGTTGGTACCACCACCCCATTCCTCTAGTGCTTCAGTTACCTCTGCTGGAGAGAGAGAATTTCCTTCCCAGCAGGAAATGATCTGAGTGAGATACCTTGAAAGTGAATGGCCTTATGAAAACTCATGACTAATTTTCTTTTCTTCAGTGTAATGGTGACTAGGGTCTCTGGAGTGGTGCCAGTATCTTCTGGGGTTACTCAGAATCGAGGCCACAAGTGTCAGACTTAAAATCATAAGAGCAACGGTGTGACTGTCAGACTTAACATCCTGGTCATAAGCAGTGATATGTCTGCGTGTGTATTTGGAGAAAAGTCTGGGCTTGGCAGCTGAATCGCACCTTGATATTCCTGTAGATGGCAGTGGTACATGTTCTGGACACAGGACACTTCCAAAAGTTACATTCGCCTTCTGATAAATGGTGGTTGTGGCTTTTGCTAAGGTGAGAAATATTTTCCTGAAGTTGTGCTTTAAGGACTCGCAGCAGATGGTGTGACTGCCTACCTAATGCCAGCCAAAACTGGCCCTTGTTGAAGTCCCCTCTAAGAGGAAAAGTGGGAACTCTGATATTGGCATAAAAGGTGGTAAGGACAAACTGAGCAAGCCTGCTGCTTAGGCCATTTTTCAGGGTAACCTACCCTTCAGTAGTCACACAGAAATGCCTTTTCATATTCACTTTTCTTAATAATTGATAAACTTGGACTATCCAAAGTTGTGCTGTTCGTAATGAGAATTCCTGGGAAGCCATCTGCTTCCCAGTAGCATTTTGGTAAGAGCAGCTACATAGGGGCAGGAGGGAGTACATGGCTTTTCTATGCTCTTGTGTGTTTATATTGTATTTATTTTTCAATTGTTTTAATGTTATGTATTATATATATAATTGTATATGTATAATTTCTGAGGCTACATTTGGACTTGTTTGGATGAGACTTATTTAGATCCCCAGGTGCATCTTTCCAAGCACAGCCAGCCACACCATTAATTAGAGCTTGTCAGTCCTGCATGGCAACCCCAGCTTTTTGTTGTGACCAGCAGGAATTAATATTGTCATCTCACCTGCTGTGAATCACCACTTAAAAGAAAGTAATTGTTTGAAACACTGATCTCTAATTATTAGGGATTAGGTTCTGTTGTCCCAAAGTAGTTACATACCTGGCCAGTTTTGATAATACAACCCTGCCAGTGATCACTTAGAATGAAAAACAAGGACCACTGCTCAAATGCATCAGAACACCTGTTTCTGCAGAAATCTTCATTTGCACGGTGGCAGTCTCCTGCCTTTCATCCTCTCAACTCCATTACAGTAAGCAGGATAAACTTCCTCCACATGCCCTTCGAAATGCCTCATTGTGAAAGCAGAATCAAGAGGAACACTTCATGCAGGTTACACTGTGAGCTTTTATGCTGTATAATGAAGAAGAAAATTGGGAAAGGAAGGATTTGAATCCAGACTTATTACGGATAAATGGAAACAAGAATATTGTAGAGAAAAACTTTCCAGAGTTCCCTTGAGCTAAAAGCAAGCACTTTGCACTAAGGAGTGCTCCAGTTCATGCATAAATGAAGGAGCTTTTTCTATTTTTAAAAGGTGTATGAACTTGTATTCACTCATTTCAAAGGAGACCTAAGTGCCAAATCTGAATGTTTTGTTGTGGAATAATGATAGAAAACTATTTGTATGTGAACTTGAGATAAAATCATGAGGGAGTGGGGTGGGGAGCTGGGGAATGTAGAAAACCTCTCTGGAGTATATTCTCCTCTAGCAGGAAATCAAGATGAACCCTGAGTAGAGAGATTAAATATCTCATATTAAGAAAACAGGGCAAATTCCAATCAGTGCTCATCTGAATCCCCAAAGCTGCACATAACAAAGATCTTTAGTCTATTTCATCAAAATCTTTTAATTTCCCACCAGGAAAAAATGCTTCTGATCATCATCAGCCTCCATTAAGTTCTGTTTTTTGTGCTATCATATTTGTCATTTTGTGAGCTGCTGCTCTGTGCAAAAATAGAAATATTAATGCATGCTGATGCTTGTATTGGATCTAGCATACAAAGGAGCAGTTCAAGAGACAGAGGCATCTGGCAGACTGCCAGTTGGAGATGAGAGAATAATAATTCAAATGTGGTGAGAAAGTTGCAAACACCCTGTATATGAGAGCAGTAGAACTCTTGTCTGCGTTAATACTTTGCTTTTTCTGAATTACTCCAAGTCCAGTGTGTGTATTTTGAAAAATGCTTACGTTCTTTTGAATGAAAGTTTGGTTTTAAGCTGTAATGTAATGGCCATGGACACACTGAGCTCCTTGCTGGTGGGGAGGGACTGAAATAATTTCATCTGTTCTGCTCAGGTTTCAGACTCGGCTGATTACTTTCAGGCTTCCATGTAGCTGATGTAACAGTTCAAAACATAGAAAATGAACAGGATGGGGGCAAGGAGGGTAAAGGTTATTATTAGATAGTTCCTCAATGCACATTTGTTTCTGCTCTCAGCAATTATAGCAGTCGCTGCTTCTTGCCGGGGATTCTGTTTCCCTGGGAGAGGAGGCCATCAGAAAAACAAACCCACGGCAACTAGTGCAGCTTGTCTGCGAAGGACACAAAGCGTGATTGTTGTGACAGTGCTGCTACCTTCATAATGAGCACCCGCTGCATTACTTCTGGAACGTGGCACTCTGTTATCCCTGCTCTGAACACACAGACTTCCCAACTGGCCATTTCCACATACCAGGGTAGTTGCTGAGACGTTGTGACATTATCCTCAGGGAAAACAGAACTCTAAGGATGTTTATTAGAGGAGGTCTATATTGCTTGTAAGATGAAGTGTTCCATAAACAAGAAAACATAGAATTCTTGACTCTAACTTAACCAGCACGTGTTGCAAACTTTGAGAGAAATAAACATTAGCACCAAGACAGCAGCTAACTCAGAGGTAAGGAATGGAGAGAATAGAATGCTTCACTTTGCTCCTTTGACTGGTACTACTGGCTGTGTACCTTTGGTTTTATAATCGCGTCTCCCAGTAGCAAGTGTAACCTGTCTGCTGGCGTAAGCATTCACAAACACGCTGCCTCCCTTCGTGAAGCTGCAGAAGCACAGCTGCCCTAGCTGAGCCCCTCCAGCTGTGCTGCGCTCAGGTCAGTGGTGTCTGTGCAGCCCATGCGGTCCTGTTAGCAGCTGCAGTGGGAAAACCTGTGGCAATGATTGGTTCCACAGCTGCAGAATTGCACATCTTGAGCATCACCCACCTAAGCTTGCTTCAGTAGAAACAAGAGTGAGCATTCTTCGGTCTATACAATAGCCTGGAATGTATGCAAATGTAGCATGTCACTCTTTGTAGATAAGCAGCAGCTCAGACCAAGCTGCACAGAGCTGCAGTGCTGGTGGGGTGACGGCATCCTGCTCAGCTGAGGTAGCTGGGAAGGAGAGGAGGAGGTGAGAGGTGGGAGCTGGGGCATGCAAGAGCCACAGCTGGTTGAAAAGGCAAAGGAAAGAAGGGGAGGGAGGTGTAAAGCTGAGAGGGGACTACAAGTGTTGCTGTCATGTCATAATTAGCATTACAGATCTTAATTTAGGGCAAATGTGCCTTACTTGTGTCATACAAACCTGTCTTCTATCACCTGTGTATGAACATTTCCTGAACAAAATTAAGTTCTCCTGTGGGTGAGGTCTCTTTCTAGAGTTTTCAATAAATATGTATTTCCTTAGAAATATGAAGAAGTTGGTTCGAAAGCAAGCTGCATTAGCATAAAGCTTGCATCAGTGTACCCTGGGTGCTGCAATTCCTATATCATTCCTGTGACAAAGCCATCCAGAGAACATCTCTGACTTGTTTGTGCGTCACTGCAGAGCTCTCCAGGTTCTCTAACTCATTATGACTTGGAAATACTGAGAATAGATCATGGGGAGGGTGGAAGAAAGAGACTGGGTTGGGGAGGGGAGGCAGAATGGCGACTTTTTCAAAGCAGAACTCTTCCCCAAAGCAAAAAACGAAAACCAAGAAAAAGCTGAAGGTAAGGTAGGAGAGAAGCATGAGTAGCCTTTGGAAGGAGCAGGGGAAGAACTTAAAATCTGAATAAATAAGTTCATGTTGAGATCTTTTCCTAACAAGCATATCAGTAAGAGTATCATAAAGCCATAAACTACCTGTGAGTCCAGACAGTTACTAGCGTTTGTCCCTTACATTCTTGACTCAAGCTGGCTTTTATAGCACACCTTTCCATATAAGCTAGGTGACAGTCCAAAAACAATGTCTGTCTGCATTTTGCCCTTGCTGCCTCCTTTTTGTCCATTGGACAAGATCACAGAGACAGACCTCCCCAAAAGTACTGCCAGTGCCAGTGCTGTCCTTGATGATCCTACGCTGTCCTGAAGTAAAATGTGTGCACCTATACACACCTAAACCTCTGCTCAGGTGCTGTCTGTAGTGATGGCATAAGTCACAATATGAAGTAGCAGATCTCCCCAGTGAAGCTGCTTATGGGTCTCACTGACTGTATTTGGTATTATGTATCCTGTTAAACTATGCCTAAAATTCCAAGCTTGTGTGGTAAGCCAATCACTTTGTGTACAAAAACAATCAGAAGAAGCCCCAGTTTAAAAATCAAATACATAAAATCAGAGAAATATTTTGTGCTGACCCTCTTCACCTGATCAATTGCTTCTAGCTGTTGTGTTTGGGTGGGAGCTCTTTACCAAAAGCCTCCTGTTGGCTCAGGTCCATTAGGTAAGCTTGATATTGGGCCAGAATTATATTTTCACCACGTAGTCTGCAGCTGTGTATGAATCAGGCAATCACCTCTGTATAAGCTGAGGTTGTGTCCTACAGACATGCATATCTAGATCAGAGCTTCTGCAAAATAAAGGACATGTTTCCTGAAAGTCTGCTTTGGTCCTGTTTCTAATGGATAATACAGTGTAAAATAAAAGTAAGGTCTATAAAGAGATTGAAATGCTACTGTGCTACTGAAAGGAAATAGCTGTACTTCATTTCTAATTCTTTGTGAGAGAACTAAGATGGACATCTGCTGATGTCTTTCAGCTTCTACAGTAACAAATGTCATTCACTGGGTAACATCCCTTTACTGCATGGTCTTGGTACAACAGTAAATCATGTCCTCTGGAAACTCCGTGGAGCTCAGCTGGCAGTACTGTATGAGAAAGAGAAACTTTTGAGGTAAATGAGTCATTAAGGTGTTTTTAATCTGTGAACAATATTTGCCTCAAGAACTCCATGTGTGAGGATTTGCTTGCAGTGGACAGGAGCAGGCAGTGGGTTTTAGCTGTTGTGATTATTGTTTAAACTGCTCTTTTCTTTCCCTGCAGTTCCTTTCATTGGTCTGGGAATTCTTGTTCTGGTTTTCTAAGGATAGAAGGTACATGTGATCCTGTGGTCATGTATCTGTCCTGCTGTGGCAGCTTTTTAACCTGCTAGACAATTCTAACTGAATTTGAGAGCAGCAGCAGCAGTCTCCAAAAACTTATTCCTACTAATTCTTGAAAATCGAGAGCTGGTTACAGGAGAGAGAGTGGCCATAGCCAGGGAAAGCCTCTCTTCTCAGTCTTCATCACTCAGGTGAGTTTTCACACCAGGAGCTATGTTACAAGTATCCTCCTAGCAAGAGGAACCTCTTCACTTAAATTTCACGCCCAGCTTGCTAACAGTGAGCTCAGCTCCCAGAGAGCACCCAAACAAACCCAAATCCATTAGCTCCCTTGTTCACAACTGTTTTGTGTATGTGACCTTGGCCAAGGGGAAGCTTAATCCAAATGCTGCACGAGCACTACTAATACGCTGTGTATTTAGAAATATCTGGATTAGATGTGAAGAAATAATCATAAAAATGCTGCATTTCATGATTCATTAAGCTTTCAGCTGACACTATGACATAACAAATAGAAGTGCACAAAAAGCACTTCTGGAGACCTCTATTAATTGCTCTGTTTCTGGGAAATCTGTTTGGAAAGCAGCCTGGCAGTGCCTCTTTCTCTCCTCCCTTGCGATGGCATGCAGCTTTTTCACCTCTCCTGAAGTTTAATCAGTGACAGAAATGTTTTAGGCGTTCCAGGTTGCAGGCACTGTGGTGATTCAGACCCCAAGCGGGCGCTTTTGACTGACCATGATGCACTCTGCAGACCTTCCCTTGTTCTTCTTGGGTGAACAAAGGTAAAAATACAAACTGCCTCGCTGCCCTCCACACATCAGTTTTCTGTTGATGGGCAATTTGCTGCTTCATTTTTGCATAAATGAAATGGAATAAAATCATCCTTTTGGCACTGCATTGCTGCTTGAATCCTCTTTCAGCTGTACAGCACTAGGATAGTTCTGAAGGAAGCTGCCTGCAGTGACCCCCTGGTTATTTAATGTTGAGCTACTCGGCTTTATTTTCCTGAGATGTTAAATGTATTTTCATGCCAGAGTCGAAGAAAAGACAACATCTTTTAAAACATTATTTAATGACTTACAGTATTACAGAGCTGATAATTGCGGTGTTTTCCTGTCACTTCATATAGGCAAGAGCAGTTTCTCTACTGCTACTTCCTTGTGGAAAAGTCTGCAAAGGGAAAACTGAGAACATAATTTTATATGTCATATTCCATACCTGTAACTGACGTCCTGACCTCTCCTCACAGCTTACCTTCCTCCAACAACGCTGCCAGGGTCCCACGGGTAACTGGAAGGAAACACTCCAGAGGGGAACTTTTCGGCAGCGCACCATGAGCTCTGCTGCCAGCTGCAGGTGGCAGCCAGCGCCCAGCAACAAGCTGCAGGCTGAGGGCTTATCGCCTGTGTTGCAATAGGATTACTTCGTTGCCGTTGCATCACTTCCACCTCTCTCAGTGAGGACAGCTTTCTATTTTTTGATAGTAAGGAAACCATACTGCCTGGAAAGATGTCTGCATTACAATGACATTATGTGCTGGTGGGAAATAGATTTGCATCTTGATGGCCTCTTCTTGGAAGACTGGAGACTGACTGGATACACAAGCGTTTCTTCAGGTGTCATCTATGTGCAACTGGAAAAGGACGGCCCTGCTAAGAGCTGTCTTCAAAGATGCTTAAAAATTTTAATGGGAATTGAACATAAGCCATGAATGATGCTGGACCCACAGCACTATGTGTAAGAGGATGCCTGTGGCTCCTGCAGCCCGGTGCCTTCTGCTTTCTTAACAGGAATGTTTTCTGGCTGGCTTGGAGGATCTGGCTGCCAACAGGAACATAGTGCAATGGCAGGAAACAAGCAGGAGATCTTGGTGTGTTCTCCCCCCACCTCAGGATGTTCTCAGCAGGAGAGATGCTCGGGTCCTGCAGCCTTCAGCATCATCTGCTGGGAACACAGCTGTCCTGCGATGGGCAAGAATCTATGAAGGCATTTTCAGATAAAGGGATGGGAACAGGTTTGCACTGCCATCTTCAGCCCCAGGGAAAAACAGAATGATTTAATGCAGTGGGCAGAGCATGTGTATCTCATAGGTGGGGGGACCCCAGAAATCCCCACAAGAACAGAGCTGCCACTGTTCCTGGCACCGGTCATGAAGGCAGAGACAGGATTTCCTCCTTGCAGCTATGGTGGGAGGGACGTGTATAAGGCCTCAAGGTGCAGCAGCACAGCGGAAAGAGAGGTGGTCAAGTAACTGATGGTGAAGCAAGTGCCTGGGGGAGACCAATCTGAAAAACTGGAGCAACTGAGAGCCCTGGAAAGGAAAGTGAACAGAGCAGTGGGAGATCCTGGGAAGGCAGGAGGGAACCTGGTATAACGTATCTCCAAGTCTGCATATAAGTTCTGAAGATTTTTTTCCCCCTTTCTAATGCAAACACCTCTTTCCTTAACACAGAACCACAGCTTTGCTGGTGGCCAAAAGTCAGGTAGTGAAGTGTTTAAATGGCATTTAAGATGTGTTTGTTGCACAGAAATACGTAGTCTCCAAAGAAATGTCATGATTGATTTACGTTGCTGAGATTTAATGTCTTCAGAAATCTTTGGTTTCTTGCTGTCATGGTGCACGTGCGGTTCTGTTGCAGTTAGTGGTGTATTTGTGTTATTAACCACTGCTGCTCCAGTATGTGGAACAAACTTCTTAGGAGCTTATAAAAGGGCTCGGTACTGGAATCCCTAAAGTGTCTTAAAAATGCAGTAATACTGCTTTGCATATAAAGCCACACATCTCTGGAAATCCAGCTGCAGAATGAACCATCACATTACTGCAAAGCTGAATAGCTTTAAATACAAAATGCTGAATTTTCAAAAGCTTCTATCAATAGCCTTTTTGTTTTATGGACCACTACACTGGTGTGCAACAGGCTGGCACTGAACACTCATTCCATGCTTTGCTGAATGAAGGACAGAATATGGGGCAGCTGTGGCACCTTCCCTACAGAAAGCAAAGATGGCAAAACTGGGAGCTGTTACAGAAATTGAAAAGGAGAGGTGTAGGCTACAAGCAGTGTGTGCTGCAGCCGTGTTTATTCAGGGATTGAGGGAGAAGGCAGCAAGATGCCGGAGGTTACTGAAGCTGTCAGAGCTATTACATCTTATATTAAAAATCTCTAAGCTTTTAGCTACATGGCCTATACTGCTAATTGCAAAAACAGTCTCAGAAGATCCTCATTTGGTGCCTCTCTTGCAGCTGGGAGAAGTTTGGTAGTGGGCTGGCAGTCTCAGAACACATCTGCAGCTGCCAGGAGCCTTCATGGCTCCAGAGCAGGTACGGCCCGCACTGCTCAGCCACCACCGGCCATGGAGCAGCTCTGTAGCTGAATAATGAGTGGGACTGCCATGAAACCTGCTGGGTAAGGGAATCTGACCTCTGTTGCCAACACTCTAGCACCTTGTCTGCTTACCTGGAGCTCTGTGGTAAAAGCCATAAAGGAAAAAAGCGTGACACTTCTCAAAAGGGAAGACTGCGTTAAAATAAGCATGATGTCAGGTCCCTAAAATCTGTTCTGGAGGCAGAAGACCATCTACTGAGCAGGCTTAGCACAGCTAACGGCAATGTGTGGCTGGTCACGCTGCCATGCCTCCTCCTTCTCCAGCAGACCGAGGCAGCCAGGGACCTGCAGCACACAACACCTCGCTGCAGCTGCCAGTGCAAGGGGCTTTGCAGTTTCAACAACTTCCAAAGTCACTGTGGTAATAAATAGAAGACCAATGCCTTTTTTTTTTTTTTTTTT